>PVIH01004301.1:15897-142919 GCA_004025045.1 Sigmodon hispidus
AAAAAAAAAAAAAAAAAAAAAAAAAAAAAAAAAAAAAAAAAAAAAAAAAAAAAAAAAAAAAAAAAAAAAAAAAAAAAAAAAAAAAAAAAAAAAAAAAAAAAAAAAAAAAAAAAAAAAAAAAAAAAAAAAAAAAAAAAAAAAAAAAAAAAAAAAAAAAAAAAAAAAAAAAAAAAAAAAAAAAAAAAAAAAAAAAAGAAACAAGAACGAATACAAAACAGTATAGGTAAAACAATCCTGAATAATAAAATAACTTTAGAGGATATCACTATTCTGAGATTTCAAGCTGTACTACTAAGCTACAGTATTATAAACAGCATGACATAGGCACAAAATCAGACATGTTGATCAATAAATTCTAAGTGAAGTAACAGAAAAATTTTTGTAGACCTATGAATACCTAATATTTGATTTCAATAATCCCAGAAACACATACAACAATGTAATTGACATATTCAACAAATAGTGTTCAACTTACTTGATGGCTGCATGTTGAAGAATACAAATATTTTCATACTTATTATACTGTACAAAATAAAACTTCAAGTGTATTAAAGACACACACATAAAATATACTGACTCTGCCAGAAGGGAAAGTGGGGAATAGCTTTGAATTTATTAGCATAGGCAGACTATATTAGTCTTCAAAGCCAATAACAAGAAATGAATGAGTGAATTAGTAAAGAAAAAAGTAAGTAATTAAATAAAAACAAAAAATAAATGGTACTTATGTGCTTTGGGAACCTGTATGCTGTGAATATATATTATTCTTATTGGTTGAGAATAGAGCTGTTGGGGCAATGACAAGGCAGAATAAGGTTAAATGATAAAATCAAAATAAAAAGGGAGATGAAGAAATGTAGAATCAAGCAGACTCTTGTCATCCACTAAGAAAGCAAGACATGTAGAAAAGAAAGCAACAAGCCAAAAACCATGTGGAAAGCATAGATCAAAATATGTATCAACTTAAATATAAGAGCTAGCTCATAATAAGCCTTAGCCATTGGCCAAGAATATATAATTAATATAAGTCTCTGAGTGATAATATGAAAATCTACTGGCAGGTGTAATCAGGTATATGAGACAGAAAATGTCACCTCCTATTATGTATGACACTTTAACAAGTTACCTGTATATTCACATAAAACCTGAGGAATCTTTTTTTAAAAAAAGTATTCTAGGCACATAAATATGAAGCCTAACCTGTTTCCTAGTCATATCTTTTGTGTGAGCAGCAAGCAGTAAAGAGACATTTGGCATACATGTTTGAGCTACAGCATGGCAGGTTCCTATTGTCTAATAGGATCTCTGATAGAAGTGCCTGATGGCATAATTTAAATACCAAAAGCAATCTACAGACTCAATACAATTCCCATCAAACTCCTAACACCATATATTACAGACCTTGAAAGGACAATGCTCAAGTTCATTTGGAATAACAAGAAACCCAGGATTGCCAAAAGAATTTTGCTCAACAAAAGAACCTCAGGAGGCATCACAATCCATGACTTCAAGTTATGCTATAGAGCTACAGTAATAAAAGCAGCTTGGTACTGGCAAGAAAACAGGCTTGTAGATCAATGAAACAGGATTATAGACACCAACATTAACTCACACACATGTGAACAAATGATCTTTGACAAAAAGTACAAAAGTATTCAGTGGAAAAAAGATTGTATCTTTAATAGATGATGTAGGCATAACTGGATGGTAATATGTAGAAAAATGCAAATATATCCAAATCTATCACCCTGCACAACACTCGTATCCAATACGATCAAAGACCTCAACATAAACCCAGCCACACTGCACTGGATAGAAAAGAATGTGGGAAATACCTTCCTACACATTGGCACAAGTGACCACTTTCTAAATATAACACCAGTGGCACAGACACCCAGAACAACAATCAATCAGTGGGACCTCCTAAAACTGAAAAGCTTCTATAAAGTCAAGGACACAGTCACTAAGACAAAATGACAGCCTACATATTGGGAAAAGGTTTTTACCAACCCTACAAGTGACAGAGGACTGATCTATAAAATATGTAGAGAACTCTAAATATGTATTTAGAGCATAAGCCATAAATAACCCAATTAAAAAATGGAATTCAGAACTAAAAAAAGGAATTCTCTGCAGAAGAATTATAAGAGGAGGAAAAATACTTGAAAATGTGCTCAGCATCTTTAGCCATCAGAGAAATACAAATCAAAACAACTTTGAGATACCACCTTATGTACCTGTCAGAATGGCTAAAATTAAAAACACAAATGAAAGCCTATACTGGAGAGGATGCAGAACAAAAGGAACACTCCTCCATTGTCGGTGTGAGTGTCAGCTTGTTTAGCCACTCTGAAATGCAGTATGGAGGTTTCTCAAAAATTGGGAATCAATCTCCCCAAGGATCCATCAATACCACTATTGGGCATATACCTTAAAGATGCACATTAGCACCCCAAAAATATTAGCTCAACTATGTTAATGGCAGGACTATTTATAATAGCAAGAACCTGGAAACAACCTAGATGTCCCTCATTTGAAGAATGGATTAACAAACTGTGGTACATCTACACAATGGAGTACTTACTACTCAGCAGTAAGAGAAAATGATATCCTAAAATTTGCATGCAAATAGATAGATTTGGAAAATATCCTCCTGAGCAGGGTCTCACAAACCCAGAAAGATAAGCAGGGGATGTATTCACTCATTATTGGACTTTAAACAAAAATTAAAGCATACTCAAGCGGCAAACCACAATCACTGAACAGATTCCAATCTGAAGCACCTTGGGCTGGCACCTTGGAGCCCACTTCCTCCAGAGGGACACTTGGCCAAGTCTTGATATTGGGATGAGGAAATCAGACTTCCCTGGAGTCGGCCCTGAACTCTGCCACCTTGGGACCACCTGCCCTTTCTAGGGAGGAGATTTGGAGAAGGGAAGCAGAGAGTTTTGGAGGGGGCAGGAAGTTTGAACAAGGGGTTACATGGATTAAAAAAAATGAGACTTTATTCAAAAATTAAAAGAAAATGAAAAAAATATTTTTCTCATACAGGGATGGAAAAAAAAATTCAGAGGGAAAGCTGAACACAAAGAAAATTTATGTGTAGTAATCTTATTTGCATTTCCACCCTTGATAAGCCATGCTTATGATTATTATCCTCTGTATAGTTATTGTTAACTCTTCGGCATTTTTAAATTCTTTTTACTGTTTTTTTGATAAATACAAAATAAAGAAGGAAAAAAAAAAATGTTTCCAGAATGAAAGCTTTCTAAACAGGTCATGGTGTGTTTAAAAGATTTATATACGCCAAAAGATTCACGTATGTATAGAGAGACTCTATATTAAAAATATACTTTTAAATTTTAAAATAAAGTTTTTAAGAAGAGAAATAAATTAATGTAATAGAAATGATCTTCTCAATATTGGAAAAATACACAGAGTCTGGATTATGTATGTTATAATTTCTTTGAATGTTTTGACTGTTGATTAGCTAATTTCTGATAGACATTTAATTGTAGGAAATACTAGTTTAAAGCAACATAAGTATTTTAAAAATATCTTGACTCCAAAATTTTTAGGCAAAAGGTATGTCACATGGTTGGAGAGATTGTGCTTTTGTTACGACAGAAAATGAGATGCTATGGATTTATTCTGAGTTATTAAATGTCAGTTTTAATCAAGAAAGATACCCTGAAATCCTGATTACAGTAATGAAAAAACAAACCTATAATAACTCCAAGACATGACATATAGTTTACTTGCTCAAACATAAATCAAAAAATTATCATTGGCTGGGTTATGTACAACAAACAGTTTATATTTATATCAAATCAGACATATATGTTACTTTAAAAAGTTTATATGTTTTTACAACTAGGGGACAAGACACTAATAAAAATGGACGACTCAGATGATCCAACCAACATTTTTATATACTTCTTTTACAGTTTTAATTCATTCTGAGTTCTGTATCCAAAATAACTCCAAGGCTGCTGAATGATATGCACCAGCCACACAAAATATTCTAGGCAGGATTTAGACCATAATCCTAAATGTTCTTCCCATCATAAAGAGATTACAAGTGTTCCTAATCAGGAGGAAGTAGTCTAGAGAAGTATGCCCACATTTTCCTCAAATGGATTATATATGTTTGTCTTTGTTTTCATGGTTTAGATATAAATTGTTATTGATCATAGTCAGTCCTATTCTCAAGAGGAAGTAGAGAATCTTATGTAGAAATGACATGAAAAGCGTAGATTTTTATGATAAAAAGTAGATTTTTTGAATCTGTATTTCTTGTATAAGATTTCTGGAAGAGGTTTAGACCTGCCCACAACTACTTTCCCCCCCAAAAAATGACTCAAATGTTCACATTAATTTCATCATGATTGGCTTATGTCTCAAGCTCATTGCTAGCTAGTTTTTCATCATAATTCAACCCGGTTTCATTAATTTATTCTACCAAATGGCCCATGGACCTAACTTAACTTGTTTTTCTTCGGCAGCTCGATGGAGTATGTCTGACTTTGCCCTCCTCCTACCTGAACCTCAACCTCCCTGCCTACATATGGCGCCCTACTGAGCCAAAACAGTTTCCTTATTTAAAGAATGATTTTTACAGCATATAGAAAAACAGTCTCACATCATATATTATTTCAAAATACTTAATATCAAAAAGTTTACTTTGTTATGAATTTTGATTTATTGCTACAAATTCAAGGCAAACTTTAAAACTATATGTATATTTGTTGTTTATGGAATTGTGTTTACACAGTTTATTTAAAATATAGTGTAAAATTCTTATATTTTTAAAGCTATTATTATAAATTATTTATATGATAATTACAAAATATAGGTTAATAGTTCATTATTTATTATGATAAAATTTTTAGATATGATAGGGTTAGTGTTAGGGATAGATCATGCTATCAAGATCATATAGAATTATCTTTTTAGAGAAATAGTTTTCACTTACTTCAAACACCTATAGAATATGACATTTAAAATGTTTTATTTTTTGTTGTTTTTGTTTTTGTTTGTTTTGGTTTTTTTCTGTATACATTTATGATTATTATTATTATTATTATTATTATAAATAAAGAAGTCATGCTTTCTATCCCTGTATATCCTTGTTCAAGGTCCCTTCCCCCTCCCACCACATCAGGTTATTTTTTCTTCTCCACAAATCCCATCCCCACCCTGGGCATGCAGCAGACAGTCCCACGGTCCCACTGACCCAATATAGCTTAGTTCAATCTGTACTCCTGAAAGATCCAGTTTTGTCCCCCCTCCGTCAAGAGTGAGTCAGGTGTTCCTCTAGGTGGAGTGGTATCTGAAGAGTCAGTCCAGGGTGTTTCTGATCCCAAGCTGTTCAGTGGTTGTGGTTTGCAGCTTGGGCATGCTTGGCTTTTTTCTTGTTTTTTTGTTTAGAGACCACTAATGAGTGAGTACATCCAATGCTTATCTTTCTGAGTTTGTGATACCTCGCTAAGGAGGATATTCTCCAAGTCAATCCATTTGCCTGCAAATTTTAGTATATCATTTTTTTACTTTCTTTTTTCTTCTTTATTTATTTTGTATTTATCAAGAAAAACAGTAAAATGAATTTAAAATGCTAAAAAGTTAACAATAATAGGATATCATTTTTTTCTTCTGCTGAGTAGTACTTCATTGTGTAGATGTACCACAGTTTGATAAATCCATTCTTCAGCTGAGGGACATCTAGGTTGTTTTCAGGTTCTTCCTATTACAAATAATGCTGTTATGAACATAGTTGAGCTAATACCTTTTGACTATGACTGTGCCTCTTTAGGGTTTATACCCAGAAGTGGTATTGCTGCTTCCTTGGGGAGATTGATTCTCAATTTTCTGAGAAATTGCCATATTGCATTCCAAAGTGGCTGAACAAGCTTACACTCCCACCAACAATAGAGGAGTGTTCCCCTTGCTCCTCATCCTCTTCAACATAGGCTGTCATCTGTGCCTTTTATCTTAACCAATATAAAAGGTGTTAGGTGGTATCTCAAAGTTGTTTTGATTTGCATTTCTCTGATGGCTAAAGAAGATGAGCACTTTTCCAGGTGCCTTACAGTCATTCATAATTCTTCTGTTGAGAATTCCCTTTTTAGATCTAAACCCCATTTTTTGAAAGGGTTATTCAAGGTTTTGGGCTCTAGATTCTTGAGCAGTTTATATATCTCAGAGATCAGTCCTTTATCACTTGTAGGGTTGGTGAAAATCTTTTCCCATTCTGTAGGCTGTCATTTTGACCTAATGACAGTGTCCTTGGCTTTGCAGAAGCTTCTTACCTTCAGGAGATGACACTTATTGATTATTGGTCCTAGTGTCTGTGCCACTGGTGTTATATTTAGGAAGTGGTTGTCTGTGCCAATTCATAGAAGTGTATTTCCCACTTTCTTTTCTATCAAGTTCAAAGTGCCTGGGTTTATGTTGAGGTTTGATCCACATGGCTTTGAGTTTTGTGCAGGGTGACAGGCTCAGATCTATTTGCATTTTTCTACACACTTCCATCCAGCTATGCCAACACCATTTGTTAAATATACTATCTTTTTTCCATTGAAAGTTTTAGGATCTTGGTCAAAGATCAGGTGTTCATAGGTTTTTGGGTTAATTACTGGATCCTCAGTTCTATTCTATTGTTCCACAAGTCTGTTTTTATGCCACACCAGGCTGTTTTTATTACTGTAGCTCTATAGTATAACTTGAAGTCAGGGATGTTGATACCTCCTGAGGTTCTTTTGTTGAGTGAAAATTGTTTTGGCAAACCTGGCTTTCCTGTTATTCCAAATGAAATTGAGTATCGTTCTTTCAAGGTCCAAAAAATATTGTGTTGGGATTTTGATGGGTAGTGCATTGAATCTGTAGATTGCCTTTGGTAGAATTGCCATTTTTACTATGTTGATCCTACCAATCCAGGAACATGGGAGAGCTTTCCATTTTCTGATATCCTCTTCAATTTCTTTCTTCAATGATTTAAAATTTTTGTCAAATAGGTCTGTTACTTCTTTGGTTATAGTTACTCAAAGGTATTTAATACTATTTGCAGCTATTATGAAGATTAATGTTTCCCTTATTTCTTTTTCAGCTTTTCTATCTTTAGTGTATAGAAGGACTACTGATTTCTTTGAGTTTATCTTGTATCCTGCTACATTGCTGAAGGTGTTTAACAGCCGTAGCACTTCCTTGGAAGGATTTTGTGGGTCACTTATGTATACAATCATATCATCTGCAAATAGAGATAGCATCACTTCTTCTTTTCCAATTTGTATCCCCTTAATCTCTTTTCTCTCCCTTATTACTTTAGCTAAAACTTGGAGAACTATATTGAATAGATAAGGGGAGAAAGGACATCCTTGTCTAGTTCCTGATTTTAGTAGGATTGCTTTGAGTTTTTCTCCATTTAGTTTGATACTGGCTGTCAGCTTCTTGTAAATTGCCTTTTTTATATTTAGGTATTCTCCCTGTATTCCTGATCTCTCCAGGGCTTTAATCATAAAGGAGTGTTGAATTTTGTCAAAGGCTTTTTCAGCATCTGAGGATATGATCATGTAGTTTTGTTCCTTTAGTTTTTTTATATGATGAATAACATTTACAGTTTTTCGTATGTTAAACCAGCCCTGCATTTCTGAGATGAAGTCTACTTGGTTGTGGTGGATGATATCTTTTATACATTGTTGTATACGGTTTGCCAAAATTTTGTCGAGAATTTTCACATCTATATTCATGAGGGAAATTGGTCTGTAACTCTCCTTCTTTGTTGTGTCTTTGAGTGGCTTGAGTATTAGGGTGATTGTAGCCTCATAAAAGGAATTTGGCAATATTTTTTCAGTTTCTACTGTATGAAATAGTTTGAGGTGTAACAGTAGTAATTCTTATTTGAATGTCTGGTAGAATTTGGCATTGAAACCATCTGGAACAGTGCTTTTATTTTGGGGGAAGTTTTTAATGAAAGCTTCAGTTTCCTTAAGGGTTATAGGCCTGTTTAGGTAATTAATCTGATCTTCATTTAATTTTGGTAGATGTTATCTGTCCAGAAAGCTGTCCATTTCTTCTAGGTTTTGCAGTTTTATGGAATAAATACATATTTTCAAAATATGATCTGATAATTCTTTGTATTTCCTGGGGGTCTGTTTTTATGTCCCCCTTTTCATTTCTGATTTTGTTGATTTGAACACACTCTCTCTCTCTGTTTTTTTATTAGTTTGGCTAAGGGGTTATCTATCTTGTTAACTTTCTCAAAGAACCAACTCTTAGATTCATTGATTCTTTGTATTGTTCTGTTTCTTTCTATTGTATTGATTCAGATTCATTGATTCTTTGTATTGTTCTTTTTCTTTCAATTGTATTGCTTTCAGCTCTAAGTTTGATTATTTCCTGCCGTCTACTCCTTCTAGGTGAGTTCTCTTCTACTTGTTCTAAGGCTTTCAGCTGAGCTGTTAGGTCTCTGGTGTAGGATTTCTCTAAGTTTTTCATATAGTCATCTAGCGCTATGAATTTTCCTCTTAAGACTGCTTTCATTGTGTCCCACAAGTTTGGATATGTTGTGGATTCAATTTCATTAAATTCTAGGAAGACTTTGATTTCTTTCTTAATGTCTTCCTTGACCAAGAGATGGTTCAGCTGAGTGATGTTTAGTTTCCATGTGTTGGTAGGCTTTCTTTGATTTTTGATGTTGTTGAACTTTAATTTAGCCCTTGTCGTCCGATATGTTACCAGGGATTATTTCCATTTTTTTATATCTGTTGATATTTGCTTTATGACCAATTATGTGGTCAATTATGGAGAAAGTTTCATGAGGAGCTGTGAAATATATATATTCCTTTGCATTTTCGTGGAAACTTCTGTAGATATCTATTAAATCCATTTATGTCATAAACTCTTTTAGACTTCTTATTTCTCTGTTGATTCTCTGTCTGGTTGACCTATGCAGGGTTGAAAGTGGGGTTTTGAAGTCTCCCAGTATTAGGGTGTAAGAATTGATTTGGGATTCGAGCTTTAGCAGTGTTTCTTTTACATAAGTAGGTGCCCTTATATTAGGGGCATAAATATTCAGGATTGAAATCACCTCCTGACTAATTTTTCCTGTGATGAATAAGTACTGACCATCTTGGTCCCTTTTAATTGCTTTTAGCTTTAAGTCTACTTTGTTAGACATTAGGATTGCAACCTCCGCTTGTTTCCTAGTACCATTTTACTGGAAAATCTTTACCCAACCCTTTATTCTAAGCCTGTGTCTGTCCTTGCAGTTGAGGTTTGTTTCTTGTAGGCAACAGAATAATGGCTTCTGTTGTTGTATCTATCTTGTTAGTGTGTGACGTTTTATGGGAGAGTTGAGTCCATTGATATTAAGGGAAATTAGTGACCATTGGTTGATATTTCCTGCCATTTTTGGTGGTAACTTCTTTGTATTTCCTTTCTCTGGAGTATTCTTCTGTGGAATTATTGACTGTTTGTGGTTTCATGGGTGTATCTGGGGTCCTTAGGTTGAAGTTTTCCCTCTAATACTCTCTGTGGATCTGGATTGGTAGATAGATATTCTTTCAGTCTAATTTTGTCATGAAATATCTTGTTTAGTCCATCTATGATGATTGACAATTTTTCAGGGTATAGTATTCTAGTTTGGCAGCCATGCTGTTTTAGCATCTGTATAACTTCTGACCAAGCCCTTCTAGCTTTCATCGTTTCCATTGAATAGTCAGGTGTTATTCTGATGGGTCTGCCTTTTTATGTAAGTTGGCCCTTTTGTTTTGCAGCTCTTAATTTTTTTTCTTTGTTCTGTATGTTTTGTGGCTTGATTATAATGTGGCAGGCTGAATTTTTTGGGGGAGTCATATCTATTTGGTGTTCTATAAGCTTCTTGTATCTTTATATGCATTTCCTTCTTCAGGTTTGAGAAGTTTTCTTCTATGATTTTATTGAAAACATTATCTGTGCCTTTGAGCTGGTATTCTTCTCCTTCTTCTATTTCTATTATTCTCAAGTTAGGTCTTTTTCATAGTGTCCCAGATTTCCTGAACTTTTTGAGTTATGGCTTTTTTAGTTTTAGTATTTTCTTTGACTGATATATCTATTTGAGCTACTGAGTCTTCCACTTCAGAGAGTCTATCTTCCATCTCTTGAACTCTGTTATGCTTGTATCTGTGGTTCCAGGTTTTTTCTTCAGATTTTCTATTTCCATCTTTGCCTCATTTTGCTGCCTTTTTTATTGCTTCTATTTCAGTTTTTAGTTCCTGGCATGTTTCTTTCATTGATTTGTTCATCTCTTTCAATTTTTTTGTTTTATTTTCTTCTATTTCTTTAAGGTAATTTTTCATATCTTCTTTGAGAGCTTTGATGATCATCATTAAGGAATTTTTGGTGTTGCTTCCTTCTGTTTCCTTTTCATTGCTCAGTTTAGGTCTTGTATTTTTAGGATTGCCACTTTCTTCTGGAGTTACATTGTTGTTCTTTATATTATTATTTAAATTTTTGCACCGGAGTCTGCCCATGGCTTCAGTGGTTCACGATTATGTGGCTCCTACACAGTTGTGGCACTCGGGCTTGTGTGCCTCCTGTCACCTCTGAAGAAAAGATCTGCTCAATCTCTACCTCTGCTCTGGGCAGGGGACTGAATTTCAAGTCTTCAATGTTTCTCTGTTTGACCAATTGGAGGCGGGGTGGCGGCCCTGCAAATTCCATCAGCAGCAGCTGGGGGGGCCATGGCAGTCAGAGATTATCTCTGTCTGCTACAGAGTGTTTGGGGACATGCTCTGCAGACAGCACCTTGTCCCAGAACAGGAACTGGAACCGACTGGAGCTCAACTTTCCCTGGCAGGGATACAGGCACTGCTGACTCCTCCTCACCTCTGGGCGGGGTCTGAGTCTGTTCTTCAGGGTCCCCAGTCCTTATCTGTTTGCCCTGTTGGAGGTAGGTAGCCTTATCTGTTTGCTCAGTTGGAAGTAGGTAGCCGTTCAAATTCCCTCAGTAGCAGCTGGTGGGACGGTGGCAGTCAGAGTTTATCTCTGTCTGCTACAGAGTGTGTGGGGACACGCTCTACACTAAAATGTTTTCTTAACCTAAGATTTTTCATAAAAATGAGACACATCTTCTTCTGGCAGCACCAATATAGTTCAGAGATGATGGGTGAAGAAATTATAGAGTTTGCTTTCAATGTGTCAAGGTCAGCAATTTGGACAAGAAACAGATTTTGCCTAAACTTCATGAAAGTATGCTGTATAAACTAGACATGTAGGACCCACAGGAATGTACTGCTGAACTTTACTAAAACAAGGTGTCATAAAAGTTTAAGGATCCTGCTTCACAGAAGAAGCTTTTAGACATTCTACAGGACACAGAGAGAAGCAAATGACAGTTTTTGCCAATATAGGCAGGACAGTCCTTTAAATTTCCTGCTAAAAAGAGTATCTAGAAGATACTCTAGGCCTATAGACTAAAGATGGATGCTATAACATTGCAGAGGAACTTTGGATGACTGATCAGGCAGCCAGATGTCTCTGTAATTTATGGAGGTTTGGAAGTTGCTTGCTATGAACTTCTGTTTACTCATGTAGTATTATATCCTTTGGAGGTCTTTGATGGAGTTAAAGACACGATAGTTACAATTATAGTTTTCCTTAATTATGATAAAAATTAAATTATATATGATAATTTTGACTCACAAAGATAAGATCAATGATAGAGCATTTTTTTAATTTTCCAAATACTATTCCTAGTACATGAACTAGATTTTTAGAGTTTATTTTTTATAGAGGAATATCTTGATCAGCATTCATGGGGAAGTTGCTTGGTCTTGCTATATCTGAGTATGCCAGACTATATTGACATGTACTGGGAGTCCTTAGCATCTCTGAGTAGCGGATTGTGTTGGGGAGAAGCTGAGACACCTGGGAAGAGGAAAGGGAGGGAATATAGTGGTGGGTATGTAAAAGAATCTTATAAATAAGAAAAAAAATTACATAGAAATTGTTTAGATATTGTAGTTGACTCTTACTTAAAAACTGTCCTTGTTATATATAATTTTACTATATTAATGTTATAACTCTCCTTTTTGATTAGACAGAAAGAGGAAAGTGGCATGTTGCATGTTGCGAACATTCATTACTCTCATTGGTTGACTGATGCTGAGGCAAAACGAAGTTAGGAGAAAAAAATCAATCTGAACACATAGATGAAGAAAAGCAGTTTCAGGCAGATGCCAGATAACTGCTGAAGAAGAAGCAAGACATGCGGAATATTAGAAAGCAAACCATGATCCACATGTTAAAACATAGATAAAAAAAATATGGGTTGATTTAAATGTAAGAGCTAGCTGGAAATAAACCTGAGTCACCAGATCAGCATTTATAATTAATATGAGCCTCTAAGTATTAATTTAAGAAGTGAATGGCTGCTTTAATTGTACATATACAACAGCAATCTCTGCCTCTGGTTATACTCATGAAACTGAAAAATTTCTTTGTGGCAAAGGACACCATCACTCAGAGAATGTTGAAGCCTACAAAATGAGAAGAGATTTTTAACATTATTATTATAACTATATAAAGAATTTAAAAAACATAGAAAACAGAAAACACAAAAACAAATCATCCTATCTAAAAATGAGTTAAAGACATAAACAACATTCTCAAAAGAGAATATTTATATTGACAAGGGACACTGAAATAATGATTCAATGTTGAGAGCTAGCAAAAAATCAAAATAAGGACTTATTTGAGATTTCATTTTATACCTGTCAGAATAGATAAAGTGACAGCTCAGGTTAGGATACAGAGTAAGCTGTAGAGGGAACTAACTGACGGTGCAGAGTTGTGGAGCTGTTCTGAAAATCAGTGTGGCAGTTACTTAGGAAAAAAGTATTCATCTGCCTCAGTATCCATCTATACTCATTTTGGGCATATACCCAAAGGACTCCTCACAATAACACAGAAACACTCAACCATTTTCATTGCTACTATACTTGTAACATACACAAAGTTTGAACAACCTAGGTGTCACCTAACTGCAGAATGTATAATGAAAATGTAGTACGTTTACACAAAGAAATATTACTCAGCCATTCCAGAAGTAAAATTAACAGGATAGGAATAGAAAAAAAATATCCTAAGTAAGAGATCCAAGACCTAGAAAGACAAATGTGGTCTATGTTCACTTATATGTGGGTATTAGCTGTTAAGTAAGTGATAACAAAGGGCAACAAATTTACAGTCAGTAGAACCGTGAAATTTAGGTAAGGAACTAGAAGGGACTAATATATCTTGTTATGAAAATAAAGCAAAACAATAGTTATATATGAGTGGGATAGAGGCTGAAACATGAGGATCAAGTTAGGCAAAAATGGGGAGATGGAAATGAGTCAGGAATTATGTGGAGGGACAGGAAAAAGTATGGGCTATTTGTGGGGTACTAGGAAAATCAAATGCAGTAGAAGCTTCCTAAAATATATACACATATGAAAGTGACTTAAAAGAAATCACCAAATAATTGAGGAGATCAAGCACCAACTATATGTTTCTTACCACCAAATAAAGTTTCTAGTCCAGAAATTGGGTTATATATAATTGAGATGTTAGCCAAAATGTTCCTATGAAAGTGTCCTTCCAAAAACAGGCTAATGTGTGAAGAATATAAATTGCTCTCTACAAACTGATGAAAAGGCCCCAATTCTGAAGACAACTTCTAAACATGGAGAATTTAAGTCTGGTCTATTGGGCATAAGAAAGTGCTTTGCAAGCTATCAAAACAGAAATCTAAACATCACCTGAGCCACACAACCCTTGAGCTACTATTATAAAGCCTGTTGGATGAGCCAATCAACATCTGATTTGTCTTAAGGCCCCCTCCTTGAGATAGAAACCATACCTAACACTGCTAACACTAGATAGTCCTAGTAGCTAGCGTAACACAAATACTGTTATTCTGAAAATAATAAAAAATATAGCAATATAAGTACTACTGGTATTGTGCTATAGTCATAGATCAGTGCCTTGCTCAGGCATTGTCATAGCTGCTTGAACAAATATAGAAACCCACAACCAGAAAATTTATGGAGAGTGAGAGAACTCAGACTACTCATCTCTAAATGGGCTGTCTCCAACAAATTCTCCTTCTTAGGGATCAAGGAATCTTTTAGAACAGAAACTCTAGCAGAAAGAGTTTAAGAGCCGGAGAGAATGGACGCCATGAACCAAAGAAGGTCATATATATTAACTGAGCATAGCTCGTATGAGCTCATGGGGACTCAGACTTCATGCATAGGGTGACACAGACCTGAACCAATTCTTCAACATTTATACTATGATTTTCAGCGCTTATGTTCTATGTTTTATGTTTATCTTCTATGTTTTTATCAGTGTGTGAATGAGTAGGTCTTTGATTCTTGTGCCTTCCTTAGGGCTCAATTCCCCTAACACATCCAATACTGATATGTTAAATTTTATTTTACTATAGCATATTAATCATATTTTATATATCATGTCATGTCATATTATGTTTAATTACTATGCTTTTGTAGTCTGTTTTCTAATGAGAGACAGAAAGAGAGTGTATCTGGATGGAAGTGAAAGAGCTGAGGAACTGGGAGGAGTAGAGGGAGGGAGAATTATAATCAGGAGATATTTTGTGACAAAAATTTTATTTTCAATAAAAGGGAAAAAGAATGCAGCAATATCAGCTTTGAAATTTTGAGTGATAAGCTGAATAGCCCCTTCCATAATCCATCCTGCTCAGTGGTAAATCTTTATACAAGGAAAAAGAAGAAAAGCATTTTAACTCATTTACTTCTGACAAAACTCCAGGGAAAGAAGAAAATCAGTTAATCTTTCTTTTCAGAAAACTGTTTATTTCTCAGTTTAGATTTAAGTTTCTGCTTTCTGTTTAGCTCATAAATATTTTTTACATTGGTTGACTGAATAGTCAACAAATAGCACTGTCAAAAAGTTGAAAATGAATGTTTCTATAATTTACAGTTTTTATCATTTGGAGAAAAGAATAAAGTTTTACCTAGGCCTCTCTCTCTCCCTCTCTCTCTCTCTCTCTCTCTCTCTCTCTCTCTCTCTCTCTCTCTCTCTCTGTCTCTAGTGTGTTTCTAAGTACATTAAAGAAAGAGATAGACAAATATGTACAATAGCACTTACAAAAAAACAACACACACACACATGCACACACACACACAAAACCCTTATATTTTCTAAGTAGTGAAGCCTCAACTGATTTTAACTTAATGCTGTTAGAACTTCTATTCTTTATATTAAAAGCCCCCAAAAGGTTCACATTCTCTTGGCTTTGTTCCACAGTATCCAGAATTTGAAGACTAAGTAGTCAGCTTCTAGAAGCTCTGACTTTATTGATTGATTAGAACATTAATGAGCTGAAAATTTTATTAGATGTTGGGATGTGATAGAAAATTGGGAACAAAGCTGAACGGGGTGTTTCTTTGGAGGTGTGAACTTTAGGGTTATCTCCTTTCTTGGCTCTACTCTCTATCTCTACCTATGCTCAAGGCTTTAATGTATGACTTACTCTAAGACAGAAACTACACAATTCAGTGACCACAGGCTGGATTATCTGATGTTATGAGCAGAAAATCTTTCCATCTTTTAATATATGTACCTACAATTTTTGACATAAGATAAATACAGACATTTAATTATTCTATTAGCTGTAAAATATAACTCATACCATAGTTTTCTGAATAAATTATTGTATATCCATTCAAAGTACTTTCCACTCATGAAGGGCCTAACTACAATAGTGTATGAGCCATTCATTTGATTGACAAATTACATTGTTGTGAAATTTTAGTGAAGACTATAAAAACTGAAAATGTCTCTTCTCAATGTTGCAACAATATTTTCTGCCATTCAATATAATTTTTGCTTCACTAGAAGTAATAAATTATTGGAAATTTTAATAAAACATAAAATCACATAATGACAAAGAATTTAGCAATAAAAATATCATGCTGTTAGAATAATGTAGGCATCACTGAACATTTAACAAGACTTTCTGTCCATAAATATCAATGAAATTCTACAAGATAAGGAAAATCTTTCAGAAGATGCAGAGCTTCAGTTTGAAACATCACACTTTCACTATCAATTGCATTAAGCAATCTACAGATTCAATGTAATTCTCATCAAAATCCCAACATAATTTTTTACATAAATGAGGTTGAGAACTAAAAAGGAAATTCTCAGGAGAGTAATTAAAAATGACTGAAAGGCACATGAAAAAGTGTTCAACATCTTTAGCCATCAGAGAAATGCAAATCAAAACAATGAACAATACTCAATTTTATTTGGAATAAAAGGAAAGCCAAGATTGCCAAAATAATTTTGTTTAACAAAAGAATCTCAGGAAGCATCACCATTCCTGACTTCCAATTGTACTATAGAACCACAGAAATAAAAACAGGTTGATACTTGCATAAAAGCAGACTTGTGGATCAACAGAATCGAACTGAAGACCCAGACACTAACCTGCACACCTATGAACACTTTATTTTTGACAAAGAGGCCAAAAATATTAAGTGGAGAAAAGATAGTATCATCAACAAATAGTGTTTGCATAACTAGATGGTAGTGTGTAGACAAAGGAAAATAGATCCAAACCTATCACCTTGTACAAAAGTTAAATCCTTGTAGATTAAAGATCTCAACATAAACCCAGTTACACTGAACTTTATAGAAAATAAAGTGGGAAATACCCTCCAACAGATTTACACTGATGAACACTTCGTAAATATAACACCAGTAGCACAAACACTAAGAAAAACAGTCAGTAGGAACTCCTGAAACTGAGAAGCTTCTGTATGGACAAGGACATTGTAAATAAGACAAAACAACAGCCTACGGAATAGGTGAAGATTTTCACCAATTCTACAAGTGACATAGAAACTAGAGCACAAGACCCTTAATAACACAATTAATAAATGAGGTTGAGAACTAAAAAGGAAATTCTCAGGAGAGTAATTAAAAATGACTGAAAGGCACATGAAAAAGTGTTCAACATCTTTAGCCATCAGAGAAATGCAAATCAAAACAACTTTGAGATACCATCTTATCACTGTCAGTATGGCTAAGATTAATAACACAGATGGCAGTCTATGCTGGAGAGGATGCAGAAGAAGAGGAACACTCTTCCATTGGTGGTGGAAGCATAAACTTGTTTAGACTCTTTGGAATGCAGTATGGCAGTTTCTCTTAAAACTGGGAATCAATCTCCCCAAGGATCCAGCAATACCACTATTGGGTTTATACTGTAAAGATTCACATTCACACCCCAAAAGCATTATCTAAAATATGTTCATAGCAGTTTTACTCATAATAGCAAGAACCTAGAAACAACTAGATGTCCCTCAACTGAGGAATGGATTAACAAGCTGTGGTACATCTACACAATGGAGTATACTCTGTAGTAAGAAAAAACGATATCCTAAAATTTGCAGGCAAATAGATGGCTATGGATAATATTTTTCTGAGCAAGTTATCATAACCCCAGAAATAGAAGCAGGGGATGTAGTAATTCATTAGTGGACATTAAAAAAAAATATAATAGAGAGATGTCATTGTATACAATAACTCAAGGCTAGAACATAGCTAAATGACACAGTAACTCTCTTCTGCATTGATGGCCTCTGGCAGAGGTGAGAGTGAGGAAAGACTTGTTTTCTTTAAGGGTCTGACCACAGGGAGTTTAATTATGCTCAAGTACATAAATGAGCAGAATGATTGGGCGGTTTTGTAAATGAGGAGATTATAAGAGTGGGCATGATTCTGAGAGGTCTGATATCTGAGTTTGATGGGGTGGATGATGTAAAACCACCAAATAATTATATATATATATATATATATATATATATATATATATATGAAGTACAATGATTAATATCAGGGCTTTTCTGGCTTTGTAACTTTAAAAGGCTTTGCTTATTCTTTTAAATTTTATGGAATTACATGGTATGTATTTGTCTTAGCTCTTTAAGTTATAGTAGAATTCTGTAGTAAGTCCATATTTTCTTGTGTTTGTTTCTGTTATTGCTGTTTTTTTATTGTTAGTATAGAAATTTTATTAGAATTTCAAGCAGGTTACAATGTATGCATTTGTAAAAATTATTCATTGAATTTAGGTTTAATTTGCTATTTAAAAACTCACCAGTCTTTTCAGAATTTTCAATTTATTAAAACAAATTTATAATGTATGTCCTAGATGTCCCTCAACTGAAGAATGGATTAACAAACTGTGGTACATCTATACAATGGAGTACTACCCAGAAGTAAGAAAAAATGATATCGTTAAATTTGCAGGCAAATGGATGGATTTGGAAAATATCCTATTGAGCGAGGTATCACAAACTCAGAAAGATAAGCAAGGGATGTACTCACTCATTAGTGGACTCTAAACAAACAAATAAACAAACAAACAAGAAAAAAACAAAGCATGCCCAAGCTGCAAACCACAACCACTGAACAGCTTGGGATCAGAAACACCCTGGACTCACTCCTTGGATCCCACTCCCCCTAGAGGAACACCTGACTCACTCTTGAGGGAAGGGGGAGAAAAGGTCAGTGGGACCATGGGACTGCCTGCTACCTACCCAGGGAGGGGATGGGGAATTGTGGAGAAGAAAGAATGACCTGATGTGGTAGGAGGGAGACGGGACCTTGAGAAAGGCTATACAAGGGTAGAAAGTGTGACTTCTTTGTTCATAATAATAATGCTAATAGTAAAAATAATGTATGTCCTTATGATTTTCTGAAATTTCATTCATATCTGTTTTAATGCTTGCCTTTCAATTTCTAGTTTTATTAAAGTAGTTCTTCCCTTTTTTGTTTAATTTAGTAAAGAATTTGCCAATTGTGTTTAATCCTTAAAAATAAATTAATTAATTAAAAATATTGATCCACCACGTGGAGGGATAGAAAAATTAACCATACTTAAAAATAAAATGGAGGCCATTGACATTAAATCATACTTCATGACTTTATGTATAATGTTAGGCGCGGTAACCCAGTCTCAGAAATGAATAATTACATGCATGTTCTCTTTCATATATGGATTTATTCTATAAGTGTATCTATATATACATTTATGTACATACATGTATACATACATATATATATAAGTATATATGGTATAATTTTATGTAAAATTTAGAAAAGAGAATGATAAAAGAAAGGGTAATTTTGATAATAAGAAAATATAGAATACAGATCAAGTACATGGAAGCCATGCTGAGTACTAGAGTACTGCTGAATTTTATGCTCTGCTATTTGCTCTATTTTTCAGTATTAATTAATTAAGTTATTCTCTCTCCCTCTCTCTTTCTCTCTCTTTCTCTTTTTCTTTCATTCAGGCAGAGCCTCATACTTACCGGTGACAATTTTTAATCAAAACATGCTATACAAGAATATGACTTGTTGATGCATACACAAGAAAAAAATAAAAGGGAAACTGTTTAAGTGGAAGCTTTAATTGGGGCTAGGAGATGACTCAAAAAAGTAAAAGTAAGCCTGCATAAGCCTTTAACTTGACTATGAATTTCCCAGAACTCATAAGGGAGCTGAACACAAAATGCTTGCATCTGTAGTCTCACAGTGCCTATGGGAAGATGGAAAGAGATGACAAGAGCATTTCCAGAAATTTGCTCACCAACAAGCCTGGGTGCAGAAATGCTGAAATTACTCTGTATCAAAGTGGAAATACAAGGACAACATACAATGAGTGTCCTCTGCCTTTCATCTGAAAACTGGGTAGTATTTATCCTCATACCCTCAAAACATAATCAATCATACACATATCACATATATACACAAAACAATTTTAAAAATGGTAAGGTAAATTAAAACCAATCTCTTAGTTTGAAGTTTTCCTTTCATTTACTAAGCAAATAATCACTTGAAAGTGGTGAAAATTAATGATTGACATATGGTTTCAGATAATTCTCTTTAGTAAGTTATTATCAATCTGTGTTCATTAATAGATGTTTTATCTATTTACATGCAGTAGTTCCAATGGATCATTCATTGTTAATTATATCATTCCTTAAAATAGATAAGAAGTTGTATTGACAAGCAAGAATGTGTTTTTACTTTGACATGACATTTGTCTTTTAGCCTTCTAATGTTTATGTAGTTGTCCTCAAGTTTTATAGCAAAACAAAGAAAGAAAACTAAGAAAAGATGTGTATGTATAAATACAAGTTGTCAGAATTGCCTGAAATTTCTTCCTGGGAAGTTTGTTGTTACTTTTTATGGCACTAGGGATTCATTCTTCCCTCAAGATGATATTTCTTTTTTTATTTTTATTTATATATTTATTATTTGGTGATTTTACATCATGCACCTCATCAAACTCAGTTATCAGACCTCTCTAGAAAACAAGTTACTTATATAGTGTCTAGTGTTCCATCAATCTAATATGAAATGGAAAACATTGTTTCACAAATAATGTATGTGTCAGTCATGTGCAATGTCATTCTTAGTCTCTAGAATTAAACTTCAGTGTAGTTAACCTTCTAATTTCTGTGTCAATATCAATACCTCTAAAAGAATTGAACCATTTTTAAAGTCATTACTTATATTTCAAATTTATTGACTGCCATGTAGGAGTAGGTATTTATTATATGAAACATCTTAGATTCACATGAACAAAAGTTAGGAGACCATCATGTACCCAGACAAAGTAATAAATTTATGTAATGATGTAATTAGTAACTATAAAAATATTAATTTCTTATGCAATTAAAAGTTTTTCTAGAGCCATGATTCTGCATGAAATTACTCTTTCAACACATAAAAGAAAGGAGTGATGGAGAGAGAAAAGAAGAAATAAACAAAGAAGAAAGGAAAAGACACAAGAAGGAGGAGTGGAGGTAGGTATGAAGGATAGAGATACAGATAAAAGAAAAAGAAAGAAAGGAAGAAAGAAAGAAAGAAAGAAAGGCAAATTACCCAGCATTAGAATACATAAGTTCATTTTTATTTTATTTTTCAGCTTCTTCCAAGACCTACACTCAAAGCATTTGTATACTAAAGCTTCAACAAATGCAGCTGTTAAGACTTCTTTTTAAAATGGTATGCACCTTAGAACTCATAAAATCAGTACACAGTCTGTACCACATCCTGTATGTTCCTATTCTCACTTCCGCTTAGCAAGTCAAATACTTAGTTATGGACTGTGATATGGTGTGTTTAGACACATAGATACAGGTGGAATTTTTCTAAGCCACAGTTAAAAGTAGTGTGTGGAGAAAGTAAACCTGAAGCTAACAAGCAGGCATGTACACATACACCTTCTTGAATATGTAATAAGAATCTTTCCAGTTACCCTCATTTTTATACATCAATTCAAAACTTAATTATTTTCAAAAATATGTTAAGAGATGATAAACCTATCTATAGACATGACCCATAAATTGGAGCAAGGTCTATTTTCCTGCATCTTATCTTTGTCATTTGCTATCCATATTATTGAAGGTGCAAAAATAATGACCTCTCTGAGATTTAGAGGTAAACAATGCTGAGAAGCACAGCTAGAAGTAGAAAATATTAAACCATAAAATAAGGAACATTTTATTTTTATTTGTGTGTATGTATATGAGGGGCTAGGTTATCTGGTGTTGAGTTGTAATGCCATTTGATGTTCAGGGCATCAGCTCTCCCTGGAGCTGGAATTCCAGTTAATTGTGAACAGCCAGATGTGGGTGTGGAAATTGAAATTTGGTCCTTTGCAATAACAGTGAGTTTTTTATTCTTAACCTATAGACACTTGTCTTCAGAGCCAAGTACACATTTATTTTTTATTAATCAACGCATGCTGGAGAGGATGCAGAGCAAAGGAAACACTCCTCCATTGTTGGTGGGAGTGTAAACTTGTTCAGCCACTCTGGAATGCAGTATGGCAGTTTCTCAGAAAACTGGGAATCACTCTCACCAAGGATCCATCAGTATCACTATTGGGCATATATCCTAAAGACACATATTTGCACCCCAAATGCATTAGCTCAACTATCTTCATAGCAGCATTGTTCATAATAGCAAGAACTTGGAAACAACCTAGATGCCACTAAAATGAAGAATGGATGAATAAATTGTGGTACATCTATACAATGGAGTACTATTCAATAGAGAGATAAAATATTACCCTAACAATCGTAGGCAAGCAGATGGAATTGGACAATATCTTCCCGAGTGAGGTATCACAAACCCAGAAAGAGAAGCAGTGAATGTACTCACTCATTAGTGGACTTTAAACAAAAAGGTAAAGAATGATGAAGCTGCAAACCACAACCATGGAATAGCTTGGGGCTTGAAAATTATATTTAATATAGGCTTCTGCTGTTTATTTAATCTCAATACTATTCATTCTACACAATGATATTGTTACATATTTTCTCTTCTTGTCACTATATTTTTTTTGGTTTTTTTTTAGAAAATAAAGTCCTCTTTTTCAATGTAAAGTAAAATAAAACAAAGTATAAAAGGAAGTGCAGTTTCTTAGTGTTTTGAGAAGTACAGAGATACCTAACATTTGTGTGCATGTTTTTATCTATTCTATTTTTAGTCCTTTTATTGATCTACATATCCCCCAGTTCCAATCCCAATCACTGGGTCTATAAACTCAAGATTGATTATTAGCTAGTTAATGGCTCAAAACCACATATAAGTGAATAAATACCACATTTATATTTCTGGTTCCTAGTTGACTCCATCAGAATAAATGTTTTTCTAGTTCCATTTATTTGCCTGAACAATTCATTAAGTCTTTCTTAACAGCTGTTAACTATTCACTGTATAATGGTATCACATTTACTTTATTCATTCTTATTTTGAGAACATCTAGATTGATTCCAGTTAGATCCTGGTAGCTTAAAACCAAGAGTGATTGAGCTAAATCTTGAAGTAACCAAATTGTCAACATTCTGAGGAGCCACTACATTGACTTTCATAGTGACTATACAATTTTGTGTTCCCAATAGCAGTGAAAGAGTGGACTTCTTGCTCTATATCCTTCCCATACTGTGCTGTTACTTGTGTTTTGTAATCTTAGTCATTCTGATAGATGGGAGATGACACCTCAGGGTTATTTTTTTGTATTATCCTGATGGCTAAGGATTTTGAACATTTCTTTTTGTTTGTTTGTTTGTCTGTTTTTGTTGCTTTTTGTTTGTCATATGAGCTTTACAATTTCAGGTCTTTTAAGTATTAAATGCATTTTAAATGTATTCACATATATTCTATGAAATGTACTACAATTTAATTCTTTTGCAAGTGGGCACAAAAGTTGTCCAAGAATGTATAGTAATCTTAGTATTTGTATTCCCCTTCAATGTCCTTACTGCTTTTGTCAATGTAAATAGCATGGTAAACATATTTGAGATGATCTTATAATATATAATGTGTATGTGTATTGTTTGTTGATGTCAATGCCGATAAGATTGTGCACCACATGTGTTCAGTTCTATGAAGGATTGAAAAAGGGTATTGAATTTCCTGGAAAAAAAGTTACAGTTATGAGCTGTCATTTCTCAGCAATTTGAATTTCCTCTTTTAAGAATTCTCTGTTTATATCTGTATCTCATTTTTATGATATTTTGTTTCTTGAGTTCTTTATATATTCTAGATACTAGTTCTTTAGTAGATATGGAACTGATATAAAATGTTTTCTTATTCTGTTTGTTGCTTAGTCTGAATGTTGGCATTCTTTATAGAAACTTTTCAGTTTCATGTGATTTCATTTATTAAGTGTTGATCTTAGCACAGATTCTCTACTATGTTTTCCAGATTGAAAATATGTAATCATCAATAAATCAAAGCTCTGTTTTTGTGAATTTCATAATCTGATGAAGAAAAAAAAACAAACAGAAAACGAATACAATATAATCAAAATGGTAGTTGCTATGGCTATAATATTCAGGGAGTACGATAACAAAATATAGAGTAGAAGTACAAAAGTGGTGGCTCAGTTCTAAGAGCATTTAATGATTTTTTACAGGACTTGACTTCAGTGTATATCTCATATACTAATAAGTTCTGAAACATTGAAGTTCCAGTTACAGGGAATTTTCTGCTTTCCTCTCGTCTCTATAGAGTACTCTGCTTGTGTGCCTAAGCTTCTACACAGAAACACACACACACACACACACACATTTTGTTTAGTGTGATCATGCACACACACACACACACACATACACACACATACTCACATACCAAAATGAAACAAATAATTAAATAATGTGCCTCAGAAAATTCCTAATACAATGATTTTTAAGAAGATGGCTGGAAAATTTCATGAGGTAATGTATTTGTGAACAGAAAATAGAAGAAAGAGAAAAATAAATTCAATCATTCAAATCTAATGAGTATAAGAGAATAAAACACTAAATTGAAATATTTGCTTGCATGAGTCATAGCATAAAGTTAACAGTGAAATGAGAAGTAGGAGGTTAGATTATAATATGTTATATAAGTTATATTATAGTATATAATTATATTATTATTGTATTATGCAAGTAGTAGTTGTTGTTATTTGTTAACAATCTGGTCACAGAACTTGAAAGTTGTCTAGGATAATTGATACTTGATTTTGTGAGGTACGATAGAAACATGGACTCAGCAGAGAAGGTTATGCTTGAGATGTTGTTTGAAAGGAGACTTTGTTTTATCATTATTATCTTGAAACAATAGTTAGAATTCAATTGGAAACAAGGAAATAAGTAAATGTACTGAATTTTGAAGTCAGAAAAATAAATAAAGCACAATGTTCAAACTTACATAAGTGATGAATATAGGTGGAGAATGTAAGTCATAAGGCTCACCTGAGGCCACTTAGTTGCTGACAAAACATCATTTAAAAATATTATTCTCAAATTGACAAAGCAGAGAAAATATGATATTGTTACCTTGGTAACGCATTAGAGTTTTCACAAGCTTAACTTTAGTTCTCCATAGCTTTTAGGGCTTGTTGACTTTTCCTGTCTTATGAGTCATTTTCATCTTTAGGTCAGTTGTGGTGAGTTAGTGCTTTCTTACCCTCCATCATTTAGACACACTATCTTCTACATTCTATTTCCATTTTTTACAATCTGTTTTTGGTACTTCTAGGCTAATCTTCATAGTTCATTACAATGACCTTAGTTGTCGGTTATCCTAACTCATGTCCCATAGAGTACAGAAATTTTGCAAACTTGAGAAGCAAGAATGTGGAGAAATTTCCAGATGGCATCTTTTCTTTTCTTTCATATAAACCAATAACTATCTAGCTAAAGGCTGGTGACAGGCAAGATGGATGTCATTTTTTTGATTTTACCAAGAGCTTTTATAAAGTGGTTTCAGGAAATATTGAGCTAATTTTCTTTAGAAAAAGAAAAAAGTTAGTGTTGTAAATGAAATGTCATAGGTAACTTACTAAGGTATCTAAAATGGTTACATAACACAAGTGAACTGAATGAGATATATTCTTAAGAAAGAAGTTAAAATAATTTAAAATGAACTAAAAGACAATTATAAATTAATAATGACAAGGGTAAAGGATAAAACAAAAAACTCAGGATTATGTCTTTGAGCCTGGAAACAGTCTCTAGCAGAAATTATGCTTTGAGATTGATTATTGTCATCATTCACAGGAGGATAAACTAGGGTATATTCTGCTGCCATGGTTGTTTTCTGGTGACATTAGGAAAAAAGACTCTATATAAAATAATATTATGAGAAAGACTGTCCCAACCTGTGGGACTTCAACACGGGAGACCACCTACAAGAGAGAATGAAGGGAAGGGATATGCAAAGAAAGGCAGCAAGACAAATAGGAGCCTGATCAAGCTATGATTTATTACGATTCTATACATGCTTATATATCAGAATATGGGGAGGGGGCAATCTTCAAACACCTGCAAGAAGCTAGCCAGGGGAGCAGGATATTGGCAGGGTAAAAAGGTGACTGGTTTTGCTTCAGGGGAGGGTTGCTAGGTAACCTAACCATAGAATGTTCTTGTTATTCTATTCTTTAGAGCTACCTTTATGGGAGGACTGCTAAGTAACCTAGCCACAGAATGTTCCTGTTATTCTATTCTTTAAAGTTACTTCTCTGTTACTGTGAAGCAAACCAGAACATTTCTTTTACTTTGGGAAAAACATCTATTCTTCCTGGGAGAACATCTATTTTACTTGGGAGAATATCTATTCTACTTGGGAGAACATCGTGCTGGCTCAGTGGTTGGTTTCTCAGTAAGTTCCCACGGGAGCCATTACTGGAGGCCCAGAGGCTCAAGCCAGGGTCTTGGTCCCTGACAAAAGACCAATATCATCTGTGCATAAAATATTCCTTCCAGATGTTACATCCTTATATTTTAATATAATAGTACATATAGAAAACAATATTCATGTAAAACCTTGGCAAGGACTTTCAGAGCTCAAGGCACCTGACAGTAATTCTCTAAGTCACTCTAATAACTATGTAGGTTTCTATGAATTATAGAGCCCATATCTCATATTATATATTCAGATGCAATCTATCTTATATTAATACATTGTAGCTGGTTTCTCGGGAATTTTGCTGTGCTGAAATGGGAGAACAAATGCTTTAAGAAACATGTCAGCAACCCAGAGAATCTTTATTTTAGCTCTTTATTGAAGAGAAATTGTTGAATATTTGGTTACTTATGAAGCAAATTTAACATTTGAAAGAGAATCAGTAAAAAGGCATTTCTACAAGACAAAAATTAAGGGCCCATATATGGAACTTAGGGAGAAAACATGAGTTTGTGGCAGAGTGGTAGGTTTTATAATGATGGTAAAAGCAGTAAGATAATTATAGTTTTTTCTGACAAGTTATTATTACTTTAGCACCTTCCATATTAATCATAAACCAAGCAAATATCACACAGACATGCAAACAGACCATTTTGACAGAGACTAGCCTTCAATTGTGGCTCCCTTTTCCCTGAGGACCTCCGGTTCATCCCTCACTATTACCTATCCAATGGATCATACCAGATCTAACCTTTTTTTTTTTTGTTAGCTCTTGAAAATTCAATAAGCAAATTCTGCCACTACTTCTTCTAGAAGTAAACTAGTTTAGTTTCTCCAACTTATCATCTTCCAGTAAATCTCTATATTTACTTTTGTTAATTGCTTGTTTAAGAATAATATTTTTATTTATTGATTACTTGGGAATCTCACATCATGCAAGCTGATCACTCTCACTGCTCAGATGCCCCATATTTTTCCCCTTTTCCATAATTTTCCTTTGCAAACAATGAAGAAAGGGAGATAAATAAAGAAAACAAGTTCATTTTATGATGTCTATACACTCACTGGAGCATTATCAAACTCATAGTACCCATATTCTCAAGGGAAACTGAGTCTATCTTCACCTGTATCCTTGTAGTATTCACTAATTGTGGAGAGCTATACCTCAGCATCCCCACCATAATTATTTTTTAGTTCTCCTTGATGGATTCCTCTCTAAGCTGTATATGCTTGGGGGTATGGAGTTGGTGGTGCCAAAGTGGCCTTTTATGGTCCTCTTTCTCTGCTGTAAATCTGCAGTCATTAACACCACTGCAAGAGTAACTTCCTTGCTTTCTTAGTTAGCAGTAGCATGTATCCTAGGCTTCCATATGGTTTCCAATAATAAGAGGGACCACAATCCTCCACTGGTCTCTGACATCAGCCAGTGTCAAAGACTTCTGCCTGGACACCAAGGGCATACTGCCATGCAGTATTGTCCACAGACATCAACATTTTCCTCTGTCAAATCACTGGCCACTGACCAGCATGACCTAGGGAAAAGTATGGACCAAATAATTCTCTCAAAGTGGTCTAGTTAGGCAAATGGACCATTTCTCATTTCAAACATCCTGTTCCTGTGCAGAGTCTAGGCAGCCATGTTGTTTGAAAACTTTCTTGGGAACTGAGTTTGTGTAAGCTCCAGGTTGTTGCATTCCATTATCCTTAGCCTATTTGGTAAACTACCTGCTCCTCTATAAACCACAGCTTTTTCTCACACCTGTCACCATTCTGCTCCTTCATCCCTCCAGCCTCTCCATCACATATTTGTCATAGTGCCATTGGAGGTTGAAGTGTGTCACACAGTGTACAATTTTACCCAAAAATCTTTCCATGTAAATGTTCATTGCAAAGAACAATTGGTCTGCTTCAAAGCCTCTGGCTTGTGCGAAACCATTAAGACAAGATCTTTAACAATACTCCTTTTAGATATGCTACTATTGCTCAGAGTCATAGAGATCCTGTGGCTGTGGTTCATAGGACCAGCTGCTTCATGTGCTCTAGCAGATTAAATACAGTGTAGATGCTGGGGTGGGCCCATTCAAAGCCCTAGATCTGGGCCTAGATGGTAGCTGAGTTAGTCAGCCCAGGCATCCACCAGGTTCCCAGACCACTGCAGCTGCTTTCATATTGTGGCTAGCAAGAGGCAAATCTGTAGACAGTTTTCCTGTTTCCTAAAGCCACTTGGTTGCAAATAAACACACAGAACTTTCTACCAATTACAAAGGGTTTAATTTATTATTCAGGCTGTTACTAAGTAGCTCTTATATCTTAAATTAACCCATTCCTATTCATCTATGTTTTGCAGTATGGCTGGTGGCTTACTGATACCATCACATCTTACTTCTATGGTAGCCCAAAATGTCTCCCAAAATCTCCCTTCTTATGTGTTTCTCTGGTTGCCTTTCTTGCTTTTGTGGAAGCTGCCTTACCACAGGCCAAACCAGCAATTTTTTAAACTAATGTTAGCAACATATATTAACAGTGTACAAAAATAAAATAATATCCCACAGCATAGGATCAGCACTGCAGACTTGGTTTATTTCTTTATTGCTTTTTTTTCCTCATTTTATCTGATTACACTGAATTATCTTACTACATTAAGCTATGTGTTATTGTATGCATGTACACATAACATACATACTAGGAAGTTAAAATATCTATAGTTGACTTTTGATGTATACACTTAAAAATGTGCAATAACAATGGGAGATAAAGGTAAAAGCTATTGATAAAGAGAAGGTAATGGGAATATTAATATGCAATAGGAGTCTATTACATTATCTAAACAAGAGAATATTTCATGATAATTTATCAAATGAATGGCAATATATTCCCACTAGTTCCCCTGATATAATCAAGGAATTAAGAATAACATCTACAAATTTTAGGATACCATTTTTTCTTACTGCTGAGTAGTATCCAATGTGTAGATGTACCACAGTTTGTTAATCCATTCTTCAGTTGAGGGACATCTAGGTTGTTTCCAGGTTCTTGCTATTACAAATAATACTACTATGAACATAGTTGAGCTAATACCTTTGGAGTGTGAATGTGCATCTTTAGGGTATACACTCAGAAGTGGTATTGCTGGGTTCTTGGGGAGATTGATTCTCAATTTTCTGAGGAACCGCCATATTGCATTCCAAAGTGGCTAAACAAGCTTACACTCCCACCAACAGTGAAGTAGTGTTCCCCTTGATCCGTACCCCCTCCAACATAGGCTGTCATCTGTGCCTTTTATCTTAGCCAATCTAACAGGTGTTAGGTGGTATCTCAATGTTGTTTTGATTTGCATTTCTCTGATGGCTAAAGATGATGAGCACTTTTTCAGGTGCCTTTCAGCCATTCGTAGTTCCTCTGCTGAGAATTCCCTTTTTAGATCTGAACCCCATTTTTTGATTGGGTTATTTAGGGTTTTGAGCTCTAGATTCTTGAGCTCTTTATATATCTTAGAGATCAGGCCTCTATCACTTGTAGGTTTGGTGAAAATCTTTTCTCATTCTGTAGGCTGTCATTTTGCCCTCTTGACAGTGTCCTTGGCTTTACAGAAGCTTCCTAGCTTCAGAAGATTCCAGTTATTGATTATTGGTCTTAGTGCCTGTGTCACTGGTGTTATAATTAGGAAGCAGTCGCCTGTGCCAATTCGTAGAAGTGTATTTCCCACTTCCTTTTCTATCAAGTTCAAAGTGGCTGGGTTTATGTTGAGGTCTTTGATCCACTTGAATTTGAGTTTTATGCAGGGTGACAGGCTATTTGAATTCTATTTGAATTTTTCAACATACTTCCATCCAGCTATGCCAACATCATTTGTTAAATATACTATCTTTTTTTCCATTGAATATTTTAGGCCTCTTTGTCAAAGATCAGGTGTTCATAGGTTTTTGGGTTAATGTCTGGATCCTCAATTCTATTCCATTGATCCACATGTCTGTTTTTATGCCAGTACCAGGCTGTTTTTATTATTGTAGCTCTATAATATAACTTGAAGTCAGGGATGGTGATACCTCCTGAGGTTCTTTTGTTGAGTAAAATTGTTTTGGCAATCCTGGCTTTCCTGTTATTCCAAATGAAATTGAGTATTGATCTTTCAAGGTCCAAAAAATATTGTGTTGGGATTTTGATGGGTAGTGCATTGAATCTGTAGATTGCCTTTGGTTGAATTGCCCTTTTTACTATGTTGAGCCTACCAATCCAGGAACATGGGGAGAGCTTTCCATTTTCTGATATCCTCTTCAATTTCCTTCTTCAGTGATTTAAAATTTTTGTCAAATAGGTTTGTTACATCTTTGGTTATAGTTACTTAAAGATATTTAATACTATTTGCAGTTATTATGAAGGTTAATGTTTCCCTTATTTCTTTTTCAACTCTTCTATCTTTAGTGTATAGAAGGGCTACTGATTTCTTTGAGTTAATCTGTGGTACATCTACACAATTGAATACTACTCAGCAGTAAGAATAAATTATATCCATCCATTTGCAGGCAAATGGATGGATTTGGAGAATATCCTCCTGAGTGAGGTATCACAAACTCAGAAAGATAAGCAGGGGATGTACTCACTCATTAGTGGTCTTTAAACAAACAAACAAGGAAAAAGCAAAGCATGCCCAAGCTGCAAACTACAACCACTGAACAGCTTGGGATCAGAAACACCCTGGACTGACACTTCGGATCCCACTCCAACTAGAGGAACACCTGATTCACTCTTGAGGGAGGGAGGATAAAACTGGATTTGCCGGGAGTGGAGACTGAACTAAGCATTATTGGATCAGTGGGACCATGGGATTGTCTGCTGCCTGCCCAGGAAGGGAATGGGGAGTTGTGGATAAGAAAAATAACCTGAGCTAAGTATCACAAACTCAGAGAGATAAGCAGGGGATGTACCCACTCACTAGTGGTCTCTAAACAAACAAACAAGAAAAAAAAGTCAAACATGCCCAAGCAGCAAACCACAACCACTGAACAGCTTGGGATCAGAAACACCCTGGACTGACCCTTCAAACCCCAGTCCATCTATAGGAACACCTGACTCACTCTTGAGGGAGGGGGGACAAAACTGGATTTGGCCGGGAATGAAGACTGATCCAAGCATTGTTGGGCCAGTGTGACCATAGGACTGTCTGCTCCCTGCCAAGGGAGTGGATGGGGAATTGCAGAGAAGAAAAATGATCAGATGTGGTGGGAGGGGGAAGAGACCTTCAATAAGGATATACAGGGATGGAAAAAAAATTCAGAGGGAAAGCTGAACACAAAGAAAATATATGTGTAGTAATCTTATTTGGATTTCCACCCTTGATAAGCCATGCTTATGATTATTATCCTCTGTATAGTTATTGTTAACTCTTCAGCATTTTTTTTAAATTCTTTTTACTGTTTCTTTGATAAATACAAAATAAAGGAAAAAAAAAAAAAAGAAAAATAACCTGATGTGGTGGGAGGGGGAAGGGACCTTGAATAAGGACATACAGAGATGGAAAAAAATTCAGAGGGAAAGCTGAACACAAAGTAATTTTATGTGTAGCAAATTATGTGCATTATCACCCTTGATAAGTCATGCTTATGATTTTTATTTTCTTTATAGTTATTGTTAACTTATCAGCATTTTAAATTCAATTTACTATTTTTCTTGATAAATACAAAATAAATAAGTAAAAAGAATAAGATCTATTTATGACATACAAAATAATACAAAACCATCTGGCATAAGTTCTATTAGGCTACTTGGGAGTGTTGAATTTGGAAATGGTCCTTTCATTATGTGTAGATACATTCTCATGTGTGTGGAGACCAGGGGTGAACTGTGGACCTGCCACATTCACAGTCACCTTGATTTTGAGAAAAGACATTCACTCTGTAAGGCTCACTGGCAATTGAGTCCCAGCATATCAACTGTTATTTCTTTCCCAGTGCTGGCATTGCATACTCATGGCACTGAAGAATTTTTAAATATTAGGTCTGAGAACCAAACGTGGGTTCTCATAATCAAACAAGTACTTCACTCACTTATCCACACCCTAGTTCTTGATCTTATTTTCAATTATACTTGTTCATGTTAAATTTTATTTATTAAATAGTAATCAAGAGCCCACTCAGTTCATATTTTGTAAATGAATTCAATCTTAATATAATACCTTTGCACAAATGTTTATCAAGCTATTTAGCAAACATTTAGCAAGTTCCCCTTAAAAGAGAATTGGGGCTCTTTTCTTAGGGTTATGTCAGGACTGATGTGTCAGATTTTAGATGTTGCATCTTTTGGAGAACCATCAGGAAAAGAAGCTAGGCCCTCCAAGGTTAGGCAGCTGTCAGTTGGCATGGGTAGTATGTGTAGCCTTGAAGGGTGTAGTGAGATTATGTTATTACATTGTAAATAATTGTCCAGCCTACTGGCTTAATAAAAACTGTTGATTGGCTGACAGGAAGTGTGGGTGGAGTTTCCAGACTTAGAAAACTCTGAAAACAGGAAGAGCAGAGCAGAGATGCCAGGAGACACAGAGGAAGGAAGCTGAAATGCTGCTAAGAAAAGATACCTAGCCTCATGGATGAACAAGACAAGGATTATGGGTTGAGTTAAGTTGAAAAAGTTAGGAAGTTATACGCCTGGAACCTAGGGTGATCAGCATAAAATTAATATAAGTATCTGTGCGTTTATTTGGTGTTAAGTAACAGTGGGGTTGCTAGTGGATCTGAACCTTGGGGTTAGGCTAGAAAGTTTGGGCAAGAAGCCTCATAAAACAGAGGGTGGGATCAGACTGTGTTTCTGTGCATGGGCTGGCACCTCAGAACCCATTCTATTCAGAGGAGTACCTAACACAGTCTTGATATTAGGAGGAGGAAATCAGACTTGCTGGAGTAGATGCACCACACTGAGCTGACCTACCTTGGGATTTCTTGCCCTTTTGGGGGAGGGGATGAGGGGATGTGGAGTGGGGAGTCTGAAGGCTGACTGGGGAGGACTGGGAAGAGGAAAGGGGGGGTGAGCAAGGGGATACATGGATAAAAAGACTTTATTTTATAAATAAAAAAATTTAAAAAACAAAAATAACAAAAAAGATAATTGCATAGAATTTTCTTCTCATATGTATTAATCTGTTGTTCAATGCAATTCTCAAAAAAATTTATGAAGGGAATGTGACGTTTGTTTCAATACTTTTTTGTAATTTTTTTGTTTAAAGTTTTTTTTTTTTCTTATAACCTCCACTGTTCCCTCTCACTCTGCCCCATCCCATCCTGTCATCCATTCCCCAGGAAGAGTAAGGACTCCCGAGGTGAGTCAACTCAGGCTGGCATATCCACTTGAGGTAGGTCTCAGTCTCTCCCCCTATTATCAAGACTGAGTAAGTTGTTCCTCTATAGGAAATGGACTCTGAGAAGCCAGTTCATGCATCAGAAATTAAAATTTAGTCCACAAACTGCCCATGTTTTTTGACTATCACCTACATTTAGAAGGTTTAGTTTCTTTCCATGAAGTTTCCTCAGAGCTAAATAGACATTTCTCAACAAAAATAATTTCAAATGGCAGAAAGACACTAAAAGAATTGTTCAACAACCTCAGTCATCAGAGAAATGAAAATCAAAACAACTCTGAGTTACCTAATCTTCCATCTGTCAGAATGGCTAAGATCATTACAATACTAAAATGTTGTTGCTTTCTCAATTCCAGACTGCTTTTATTACCTCATTCTCGGCTTCTGTTTTTTCTCCCTTTTCTGTATGCTACTTTGTTATGTCCTTTATGCTTCAGACAACATTTTGTTTCATCATTGTGCTTCAGATTGTTTGACCTTTGCTTTTCATAATCTTTTGTTTTCTTTTACCAAATAATTGTTTCATTTAAGATTTTTTGCTAGGTTGCATGTTTAAAGAGTAAAATTACACTTAAAGCAAAGTTCCACCGAAGAGTAGTAGCACAATTTTGTGTTCCATGTTTGAGAGTATGCAGTGATTCTCTTTGGGTGTTTATCTGACTCACTATTCCAATACATTAGAAAAACCTCCAAGTCCTTTATTATTGTATATCTTTCAGTACAGAGAGAAATAGCATATTACTATACAAGTTAATTTTAGTCCTTTGTTATCTCTTAGCTGCTTCCAACCTGATAAAGTAAATTAGTTCCCTTCAAATTGAGGTGAGCAAGTGTCCTTCTCTGAAAAGCCATTTTCTTGAGTCACAGCATTTAATTTGACACTACATGACTTTTATTCCCCACCTATAAGGATGGATGAACTGGTATGGATCATCCCAGCTTACCTGGTCTAGCTTGTATTCTGACACTAGGTGTGTAATTTATTGAGAGTTGATTCACCTTTTTACTGTAGGATCTTCAATCAAAGGACATTAAAGACATATCATTAAAAGGAAAGGACTACATCCCTTTCAACAGTAACTTGTTAAAGGTTTGGTGCATTAGTTTTCATTACAGGAAAGTGGAGTGTGCCCTCCACAGATCATTACCCTTTCATATTGCTTCTTTCTCCAGGTTCTCAACATCATTGAAAATCCTTACTTATTCATATATACCAATTATTATGTTACAAGAGAGCATTTTTACATCAGTGTCATTCCACTATCATTGACAAAAGAAAAATTGCAAAAAATTTAAATATTCTTGGTACCTGCCTAACAGAGGATGCCCACTTTTATCTCTTTGTTTTGTTCACTAGACCCTATAGCAAAACAATCTAAGTTTGGCATATGACACTTTCTAAAATGTCCATGGAGTATTTCAAAAACTAACCAGAGACTAAGCAGAACTTTTTTTTAAATGCTATCAGAAATGTGAGGACTTTCCAAGTCTATTCAAATTATTTTTATAGAAAATAATTTCCAAAGAAACACTTTATTCAGAAATAGCTGTCATACCTCCCAGGTTTTGTCTCTCTGTCCTAAAAAGGCTATTTCTAGGACAAGATAGGATACAGCTGTCTCCTGTTCCAAGTGTAGTGTCCCAACTATAATAACCATTTATTTAGTGCTTATCTCTCAAAACTGAGAGTGGCTCTAGAGTACCTTCATTGCTAAATTTTTGTCTTGATTGAAAAACCCAGGAAATTACCAGGATGCATGTGAAGAACTACTGTCATTTCATACTGTCATATAATTCTCTAGCATATGATTGCATTGATTCTGCTGGACTTGGGTAGTACTACACATCTTATTTTGTTTACTATGATATGACTACACATGGAGCAATACAATTTTGGAATAAAGCCAGTCATCAGTAGTGAAAACATCACAAGGCTTTCTATTCTTCTTCATGTTCAATGGCTTTGTCTGTGAAAATATTCTCACCCTCTGTTCTATTGCTATGCAATAATAACAGGGATGACAGATGTGCAAACCTGCAATAGGCATAGAAGATAATTTTTTACTTTTTAGATATTTGAGACAATAGACTTGCATTTCTATGAAGCAAGGTTATCTTGTCCTACCTGATTATAATCCAGACTTTCCTTTTCATTTGCTCCAGTCTTGGCAAGCTATATTAAGACTGTCAAATCATCAGACTTCCACTTGACTTCTTACCTGACAGCATCATTTCTATGGAGCATGTTTTATTTAACCTTTTCAGCATCTTAAAACAATCTTTTTATTTTGGATGTAAGCTTTGATTTTCTCTTCCAGATTCATATCAGCTAAATTGTCTTCAGGCTGTCCTAATCCCTTGTAATCTTACATCTCACAGATGCTGAAGAAGTATCTATTATTTTGCTAAGCAATATAAAAATATCTTATCCCACTTGTTGAAAGGTGTACAGACTTTTATGTGCAAATGATTTTTCCACAGACTACATTTATGAAGCATTTTTTCAATATCTGTGACCAATGGCATTTTGAAGTATTTCCAAAATTCTTTGACATTGACTTTCATCAATTTCACTTTGGTTTACATGCACTTGTTGGATGATGTTTCAAATAAATCCTGTCAAACAAGTAACAATGTATCATGTCTAATGGTTAGTGCCTTTGCAATGGTATTCTTGATATTAAGATCTGAAATATATTCAAATTAAAAATTCTGTGACCCTTGATTAAAGTTATGTTAAATTCAATATTTGTGGTAATTATACAATTATAAGCTCACAGATGAAGATGCAAATTGAATTATTTTTAACTGAAAAATGAAAAACAAAGTAATTTTTAGAAGCTGATTGGTGTGAGAGTACTGACTATTAGGACTGACAGATATATGTCAAATTGTATGCCTCTCATGTGATTCCAAAAGAAGCAAACTTAAGATAATCCATGACATCCATTCTCCCCTCATGATCCACCATATGTAAATGAATAATTTCTGTTAAACAAGGTCTCACTGTCTAGCTCAGGCTTACCTCAGATTCTTAGAGATTCTTCAGCCTCTGCTGAAGTTGTGGCCCTGTTGTACTATGCCCAGGATATTAAAAGTTTCAAATTATATTAAATATAGGATGCAGCCACCTCACACAAAAGGAATATGTGAGTGAGAGGAAGTGTGAATGTGTGTGTGTGTTAAGAAAGATTTTGTTTTATGTATCATTAGACATTTTGTATAAGATTACTATGAAAAATATTAAACAGAATTATGGAAAGTCTCACATTAATATAAAAATTTATTTAATCATTTTATGAATCAGAGTAAAAATGTTTATTCTTTGCATGTATAGGTCTAGAATTTAAAGCTATAGCATTAATATATATTTATGACTTATTTTCTTCCAGCTTATAAAAAAGTAGTTTAATGATATCTCAGAACATGCCAAAATAGTCTAATAGTTCCCTTCTTCTTTGATCCTAACAATATATATATATATATATATATATATATATCTGTTGAATAGATCATTTTACTTCTATATTATGGCTTAGTATTTAGGGTCAAGGGTTGAGGTGCTTCAACCACTTAAAGTTTGCTTGTTTTGAAAAAGCCGAAAGTATCAGCGTATTTTCTAAAAATTTGTCTAAAACAAGTGTTTTAATTCATATTTCAAACAAACAAAAACAAAAAGCCAAAGTAACTGTGGTGCTGTATTTCTGTTGACTTCCATCATTGGAGAAACATTATAACCATGGCAATTTAAAGAGGAAAGGGTTTATTTCAGCATGGTCTACCAAATAACAGTATATCACTTAGGAAAGTCTATGCAGGACCAACCAGAACAGAAATCTGGAGACAGAAACTGAAGCAGTGGCAGGGTAAGGGTGCTGCTTAATGAGTGCTTCCTATGAGTTTTCAGCCTTTTCTCTTATAGAACCCAGGACAAAAATCTCAGTAATGATACCACCCACAGCAGGCTGAGCCTTCCTCCATCAAATGCTTATTAAGAAAATGCCCTACACACTTCTATATAGTAAATTTTTAAGGAGATCATTTCTTAGTTGAAGTTTCTTTCTCTCAGATGACTTCAATCTGTGTCTATTTGACATAAAACTATACAACACTTTTGTCATAACAGAAACTATTATACAACAATCACAAAATCTGAATGCTGAACATTGACTTTTCACCATCTTATTATTTTTTTTCATTTTGTATATCTTTGTGTTCTTTAATGAGGGTTTATACAAATAAGCATAGGTTCTCTTGGGCTTCAAAAGAGGGTATAGGATCTCCTGCTTCTGTAGTCACAGATAATTAGCAGTTGTATGACATGTGTGCTAGATATTAGACTCAGGATCTCTGCAAGAACAGTTAGTATTCCTAAGTATTTTGGTATCTTTCTTTAGACTGATTATTTGTTAAAAGAAAAAAAAAGCAAATTAAAAGCACTGTGTCTGAAACATGTGGCTTGTAAAATGTGGCTATCTATGATGTTCACATTTACATTATCTGATCAGGGAGGTAAGCTCTTCCTTTTTATTGTTACAAGGTGTTCTATCTGGAAATCCTTTGGGAAAGTGGATGAGGTGTGATGTCAGTGCCAGGACACTGCAAGTCAAATGAGAAGCAAATGGCAGACTTTTTTTTTAAAGCAATTGGCAGATTGGAGACTCCTTTAATGTAGATATAGTTAAACTTTTATACCCCCTTCATATTTCCCATTGGCATCCAGAGACTCCCAAAACTGTGTGGTCTCTCTCTCATTGGCTTCCATCTCAAAGATCATGAGTTACCAATCATCAATCAACGTGACAGACTCCCAGCTGGCACAGCAGAAAATGGCTAGTGCTCTTGCCTATGCACATTACCAGCAACAGGTAAACCTTGGCTCCATCATGCTAGCTGACTCTATTTCACTCACATATACACCCTTTTATTTGTTTATTTGTTTATTTATTGGCAGATCAGCAGGAGCTGAGGCTCTGTGCCTTAGCATTATTGTCCTTGTCTCAGAAAGCTCTAGTATAATGGACTTTTCCTGTCTTAGGTTGGCCTGCCAAATGTGTCCTTACTTGTTATTGACTACTAATGCTGGAAGTATTGCTGCTCTAAGAAGCATGCCATGGTGGGGGAAATGTTATTTAAAGTTATTTAAATGTTATTTAAAGTCTTACAGATTTGTCTAAAACAAGCCTGTATAACCTCAAGAGGAGGCCTGTAGTCAGGAGACGCGAGTGCCATAAGCCTCTGGAGGATTTTATTTATTTATTTATTTTTGATGGCAGACAGCTGTCATGTTATGCAACTGCAGTAGACACTTGAAAATGATAATTAGTTGCAAATTAAGGTGGATCTGGGCCTCTGCTTGGTCATAATATGTGGACTGCCAATTACAGAAAAGAGAAGGTCAAAACAAGGAGAGTCTGGACCGGACTCATTGATTACCTTGCTAATACATAAGGTAAGCTGGAGTGTAAATTACCATGTTTTCTCAATGAGAGGGTCCATACAGACAAGAGAAGACAACAACAGGAGGTGTGTTCAACCCAAATGTCCTGTGTTGAGTGGGGGCTTCCATGGTTTGTTAGGCCATGTCCATATACCCACAGAGTGCCTCCAGATTGGGAGTGGTTCTTAGGAGCTGTGCCTGGGTTCCACCTCCTAGGGGTCAGGCTTTATGTGGAAGTGCTGGTGAACCAAAATTGAAAAATAAATGTACCTTCTTAACTGGACAAAAAGACAAGCAACGAAAGGGAAAGGGAGAGGGAGTCTTCAGTGCTGGACAAACAAAAAGCTGAAAAAGAAAAAAGAGAAGGGGCCCCATGCCCACCTCCAATGGGATCCAGTACACAGATACCTAGAAGCAATCTCTGAGAAGGAGGCATGGAACCACTATACAAGGGACGGCACTGAACTTTGCCTTGAGAGGAAAGCAATGTCCAAAGGAATAACAACACGGCATGCACCAAGCCTAGAATCATTCAATGCTACGGCAGCAGCAAAAGGCAAAAATCAAAAGATCCTGACCAACCCAGAATCAGTGCCTATGCCACCAAGGGCACCAGGTTGGAAGACAGTTGTTATAGGTAATTTTATCTGTGCATTATTTGGGGAAGGAGGTGAGAAGACACAGAAACCAGAAGTCAGGTAAGACCCTAATGGCAGACCTATTTAAAACAATTAACAGACCCCTTTAATATGGATATGGGGAAAACCTAAATACCCCTTCCAGATTTCTTATTGGCAGCCAGAGATTCCCCTACCTGTATTGTCTCTTTCTCTCTCATTGGCATCCAGCATCTCAATGATCATGAGTCACAAATCACCAGACCCAGAGGCAGACTCCAAACTGGGTCAGTTGAAAGCAGCTAACGCACATGTCTATGCACATTACCAAGAACAGGACAACTATGCCTCCATCAGGCTTGCTGGCTGTGTTCCCTCACATTTCATGAAAATGCCTCAGTTTTTTCTAATGTTTTGTGTATTTCCAAGACAAAGACAATTTTTAATTTATTATCTTACTCTTCCCATACCTAGAAGCAGATGCACAAGTAACATTGCCAAATTAAAATCAGTAAAACCTTGCAAACGTGAAAAGTAGATGTTGTTTGCTTGGTTATATGTTTATCAGTCTTATTTTACAAATCTATATGTTTATCAACTACTCTTAAAGATTTTGAAATTATTTATTCTCATGTTAAAGATTAAGACATGAAAGTTTTCTATCTGTACTATGTTTTATATACAGTGATCAAAGATCCTTTGGACTAATGAATTGAGTGTAGATCTCTCTTTCTCATTTTACTTAGTCTTCAGTCTTTGCACAAGCATGTCCCAGTAGAGGGGGGTGTGTGTATGTGTGCTCCCATGTGTGTGCCTATGCTTAGAATTACCTCATCTGCTGGGTGCTGCTATCTTTCTTTGGAGAATACTGAATAGAAATTTTTGTGCCAGCACAGGCTTTACAGCTGAACCTCTCACTTGTTTTTCTTTCCACCCTATGTGGGGAGTTAATTTATTGAGAAGAGGCATCTTATCATGTTTTTTTCATAGCATGTCTTTGGCAGCTTACCAGTGATGAATGCCAGCATTGTGAGCCTATGATAGTGTCTTCAGTTTTGCTCTTTACCTCTCTTCCTTTCCCCCTTCTCCCTTCAAAAAATTAATACTCACTAAACAAAATAAAATAAGAAGCATGTTGATGAATCAAAAGTGGGTTTAGCTTTAATAATTTACTATGTAATTTCATGGCAAGCCTTTTAATGATGCTTAATTTTCCTAATGCTTTTAATCCTCTGTAAGAAAAATGTTGATAATGCTACACATTATTGTATTTGAGGGAGGGATGTGCTCCTGCAAGTAATTGCTTAATTACTTTAGTGGATTGTGTGCTGCTGGCTTGATGTGCAGCTCCATCTGTTTCCTTTAATTTACTGAATCAATGCCATTTGACAAAAGAGCAAATGGAAGTTACAGGAGAGGGAAGAAGATGACAGGTCACAGGTCTGAGGCTCTGGGAAGGAGGGAAAGCCATAGGCCTGGGTCATTTGGGGATGTATGAAGCATCAAAATCTTAAGACAGCAGCAGAATGTGTACATTTCTAGACTTCAATGCTGAGTCGGGATGTTTTAATTCTTCTTCCTCTTGTCAATTATTCTCAAATGTGATGAGAAAGCCTCAGCCTTCTTAGTTATAAGATGAGAATAAGATTTTATTTAGCTACGTAAACTGGACATTTGCAGGTACACTATAGTCTTTAATAGGTAGGGAGATTGAAATAAAAGAGATCATGAGTGATCATTTTCCAAGGTTTATTACTGCTTAAGTATGTATGTGTCCATTTGTGTATGTCACATATGTCAGACGAGAGTGTCAAGTGACCTGGAGCTGTAGTTAAAAGGGTTGTGACCCACTTAAAGTGGACACTAAAAACTGAATTTAGGTTCCTTGGATGACCATAAAGAATTCTTTTTTTTCCATTTTATTTGCATTTAATTTTCTTTTTAAATTATGAATGAAGTCATATTTTTATCTATGTGTACCCTTATTCAAACTCCCTTCCCCCTCCTGCCCCTTCCAAGCATTCTCTCTTCTCCACCTTGGACCAGCATCTTGGAGACCATTAAGAATTCTAAACAGCACAGTATTCCTCCAACCCAAAAATATATGTGATATACTTAAGTAAATACAGTAAATATACCTGAGAAAACTTTTAATCATTAATTGTGTTGTTCATGGTAACTTTGCTTTGACCAATGCTTAACTATTTAAGTTTCCTTGAAATCAAGGATGGTGATGCCTCCTGAGGTTGTTTTGTTGAGCAGAATTGTTTTGGCAATCCTGACTTTCCTGTTATTCCACACTAAATTTAGTATTATTATTTCAAGTTCTGTAGAAGATTGTGTTGGTATTTTGATGGGAATTGCATTGAATCTGTAGATTGCTTTTGGTGGAATTGCCTTTTTTCCTATGTTGATCCCACCGATCCAGGAGTATGGGAGATCTTTTCATTTTCTGATATCCTCTTCAATTTCTTTCTTCAGTGATTTAAAGTTTTTGTCAAATAGATTTGTTACTTCGTTATAGTTACTCCATGGTATTTAATGCTATTGCAGCTACTATAAAAGGTTATGTTTTCCTTATTTCTTTTTCAGCACTTTTATTTTTAATTTACTGAAGGGTTACTGATTTCTTTGAGTTAATCTCTTATCCTGCTACATTGCTGAAGGTGTTTATCAGTTGTAGAAGTTGTTTGCCTTAGCTTTACTATTCCTGTCTTCTTTCCAGCCATTTCCAATCTTGGATATTGAAACCAGGATCTTATACATACAAAGCAAGTGTCCTACCAATGAACCATATACTCACTCTTTTAGCTGTACTCTCATTCAATAAATTATATAAACAATGGGAAAAGCTTTAGGGAGTCATGAATGAAGAAACAATAGTTATCATTGACGAACTATAAACTTTCAAAAAAGATAAATGCAAGCATATTCAGTGAATATTTTTGAAAAAATTAGACACCTCATAACAGCAAAATTAATTAAGATTTTAATCAATATTTTTAAAAAAACTAAAGAAAAGACACTTTCAAAATACCATGAGTGAGTTTGTCTATAGTCAACTTTGGCAAAGATGTTAAAATTTACTCTAGGCTTTAAGTAGAAATATGTAAAAATTACCATGAAATAGATTTTTTTATAAAAGCAATATTTTCTGAATACTCATGCTACTCATTGACCATGAAGAGTTCCATGTGAGGTCTGAATAGAGGCTTTACCCCTATGTTCTAGTTTCGTGAATGCTCAAGTCACCAGAAAGAAAAATAAATGACAAAACTAGTACTCTTGACTAAAAGATAAAAAACCCATTGAGAGAAGGAGAGAAATTTCTGTCATTAACTTGTGATCTTGGGAATCATGAATCCAAAAACGAATTAAGACTATGAATGATAATTATCAACTTAAAAATATTTATATCAGGCATATATAAGCACGGGTTAAGGAATTTATGTTGTTTATACCACTTAAGTTTTAAGAAATTGTGTTAGCAACATAAAACTGACATAGTCTCTAAGTATATTTGTGAATTATAGAAAAAAATTAATCATGCTGCCAATGTTTTCTTTTCAAATTTTTCCTGCTTTATTACCCTCATTCCCTATTATTACCAACTTAAACTAAATCTGTGGGAGCGTGTGTTTCTACTTTTTATTTGTTGCTGTCTGTTTGCTTTTTGTAGTTTGAGAATCAATTGGTAAATGCAAAGGAGCTTATAAAAATAAAGCACAATTTGCATACCTCATCTGTTGGCACTGGCAGCTTCTTTGCTGGAAGCAAGCACTTAAGCTTTAAGAGATTGTCTTGTATTTATCCCATAAATAGAAATAGCAAACTCATGCTAAGACTCTTAATCATCACTTTAAAGTTAACCTTCAGATTCACAGTGAAAGATGTTTTCTCAGTCTATTCCTTTCTTATTCTGAAAGATGTTAATATTTTATTATTTAGACTTTTCTACCTATTAACTTTAAATTATATAAACTCTTACCCTTTGTTCTCTTCATTGTAGACACTACTCAGAACTCTTAGATACTATTAGAAGTCATGACAACTTATTTTCTAAGTTTTGGCTTCATTATAAAACATCTATAAATGTTTAAATTATTTATTGGTCCACATTTTGCTTAAATTTTGCATTTGGTCTAAATTTTCAAAGCACTGTATTTTTTAATAGTGTCTGATAGTATATTCTATGCTGACCCCCGGGATTAAATATCCTGACACTGTAGACATACCACACCATTCCTCAGGCAGGAATTCAGCTATGTCCACTTTTGTTTGTACAGTTCACTGGAGAACTGAGATCAGGATATTATGTTAAAGTCTATGACCTCTTTTCCATTGAGACATATACCAGTATTATTACTTTGTGATCCTCAATGTTTCTCATTTGAATTTGAGTAATTCTGCCATCTTGGCCATGATTTCTTCTTTGCTTTACTGTGCATTAATCTGCAACATTTCCAGTTAGATTTTGAAATTGTTAATTATCTGTGCTTTTTGGCCTTTTGGGATGTATCATGTCCTCACTGAATTGTATCTGTCATGTTATGTCTTTTAACTCTTTTATTATTATTTAGAGTAAAATGTATTTAGCTTCTTTGTCATTCCCTTTGTTTTGAAGAGGTCTGAAGAGTTTTATTTGCATTTTTTAATCATACTTACCAGTGGACTTATTATAAATCTCTCAATCAATGCATACTCCTCAGATACCTAGGTATCTAAATTTGTATATAATCATAGAGGTAGTTTTATATAAACACACAACCTATCATTGTTCCATCATATATCTTATTTGTTTCATAATGAAAACAGACTAGTCACTGTAGAATATTAAACAGAAAAATTTTTACAGAGTTATATTTAGATATTACTAAGATGCAGATATTAAGTTTTCCATCAATAATGTTGTTGCCTATATCTTCCTGCTATTCCATGAGGCTTCTGTGCATGTGGCTTGATCTTCAGACATTCAGAGTATATGAATTGAGGTCATTTTCTGTCTTAAGAAATAACCATTATTTTTGTATTCTGTTAACTTTCACTAATATCAGATATATTCCATATGCAATTAAAATAACATTCTGGATTTCTTCAGATTAAAAAGATCTGTAATATCATTCATTGACTCTGGATTTTCTTTCTTTTTAAGTTCTGAAGAATATTTTGGGATAATATGAAATTCTATGTTATTCTCTTTTTTAAAACCTTTTTTACTTTGCTTATGTTTTCATTTGCATTTTGTCACTTTAAATATATTGACTCTTCTTATGGTCACCCTTAAAAATGTAAATTCAAAACAACTGTTAGCATTCTATTCTATTGTGACAGTTTCTTTTATCTTCAAGATTGATTTTTATAATTTTCTTTGTTTTTTATTCATATTATATACCGACACATATTCTTGGAAAAATGTGATTTGCTTGATGACATCTAATCTTCCTCTGCTTGTGATCAACTTAGAACAAAATCTTACTGATTAAAAATTTAATACTTTTGCAGCATATACCTAAAAGACACTCCATACTACCACAAGAAAACTTTCTCTATTATGTTAAGTGCAGATTTACTTATACTATTCAGAAACTCTAAACAACCTAGTCCTTAAGGTGAAAAATATCTAAAGATAATTTGGTCTATTTACACAATGTAGTATTACTCATTTGTTATATAAATGAAGTTATAAAATTTGCTGATAGATACAAATAAAAAATATTCTGAATGAAATAATGCAGAATCAGAAGATCAAATGGAGTATGTGTTTTGTAACTATATATGAGCTATTAATTAAATGATAAGCTACAATCCACAGATTCACAAAGGTTACATAAAAAAGAGAAATAGAGCTATAGGGTGGAAGCATGGATATCTATAGAAAGGAAATATAATATATTCTGTGTTTAGACTGTGGCTGGTTGAAGACTGAACTTGTAGTGATGGGGTGGTTGGATGGAGCATGAGAGTGTGGGGAAAGACAGTTACCAGGAAAGAAATTTCATGCCCTACATAGTCTGGATGACCTGGAATGAAAGAATGGATAGCCTAGAGAGCTAGGGTAGAACTAATCAAAACTAAAACTAAAAAAAAAAAAAAAAAAAAATGATTTCTAACTATATTCTGATATATTTGTAGATAATTACTATGTCCAGTTGTCTTCAGAAAGGCTTCTTCCAGCTGGCACATGGGAGTGGGTGTAGAGACTCATAGCTAAACATTATGCAGAGAAAAGAGTCTAAACTGGAGATCTTCTCGTAGGAGTTCAATGAACCCAGAAGAAGAGTGAAAGGAAGAATTGTAGAAGTCAGGGAGAATAGAGGACACCAGGAGAACATAGTGCGCTATATAAACTAAGAAAGGCTCACAAGTGCTGACTGAGACTGAAGCAGCAAGCATAGAACTAGCATTTGTAGTCACCAGTAGCAATGAACATGATTGGACAAGTAAATGTGTTGTAGGATTTGGCATCATTTGGGTATATACAAAAAGTTAAATAGTAGGGTTTTATGGTAGATTAATTCCTGAGGAAATGGAACACTAATGTTCAAAGTACAAGTTTGCACACCTACCACCAATGGATGACATTCTTACCAGCATGAGCTGTCTTTTATTTTATTGATCTTACCTATTCTGATAGATGTAAGGTGAAATCTTTAAGTAATTTAGATTTACATTTCCCTGATGCCTAAGAAGGTTGGAGATTTCTGTTAAGTGTTTTCAGTCAATTGACTTTCTGTTTGGAAAATTCTGCTTAGATATGTTATATTGTTTATAAATTAAATCATTTTTTTGATAACTAAGATTTTGAACCTTTTATATATTTTAAATATTTATCCTCTCTCATGTAAGTAGTTGACAAAAGTCATTCTCCATTTAGAAAACTTTTCAGTGACAGAGTCCTTGGCTGTGTAGAAGCTTCTCAGTTTCAGCAGGTCCCATTTATTGATTTATTTATGCTAACAGTGTTTGAGTCATGAAGCCATCTTCTGTGCTATTAAGCTCAAGACTATTCCCCACTATGTTTTATTAATTTTTACATTTATATTTACCTAGTTTTGCATTTATGTCTTTGATCCATTTGGAGTTGAGTTTTGTGCAGTGTAATAAATGTGGATCAATTTTAATTCTTTTATTTACAACAATCTATTAGTCTAATATCATTTTTTTTCCTTTTCAGTACCAATTTCTGACTTCTTTACAAGAATTTAGATGTTCATATGTGAGGGTTTATTTCTGTGTCCTAAATTACATCCTATTGATCAACATGTATATTTTCTTTTAATGCCATGCTTTTTAAAAAATATAGTTCTACAGAGATATCAGGGAAGTTTGTACCTCTAGCAGTTCTTTTATTATCCTCAATTGTTTTAGCTAAGTTGTTTATTTTTTATTTAAGGTCTGGGAATAAATGTGATATATTTTAATCAAAATCACATTGAATCTAAGATGGCCATTTTTCTTATGGTTATCCTTCCTATCCATGAGCATGAAAGATATTTCTTGATAACTTGTTAAATATATATAAGATCACACATACATGTATAGATTAGTCACATATAATATTTCTCTGATTTGATTATTTCTTGATATATACTCTTTTGAGGGTGACTTCTTATTTTTCTTTTGTGTGTGCTATAAAGTTATCTGTATCTTATTACTTCAATATTTTTTGGGGGAAAACAGTTTGTGCTATAAAGTTGTATGCATGAACCACCTTCATTGTGCCTCAACATTTTGAGTATATTTTATATTTATTTTAATTAAATTTTTTCAGATAGTGTTTAAATTACTTTTTAATTTCCTTTTTAACCTATGTTTCATTATGAGAGTTTGCTTATGGGTTTTTTTTTCTCATCAGATTTTTCTTTTGATCTTAGATTTCATACTTTTTTCTGAAATAAAATATTAATTTCTCCCGCTGTGTTTTGTGTATACCATTACTGAAGGTAAAATTGTCAACTTCCCTAGTATTCAATTTTTAAAGCATTTTTTCTTAATTTTAAAATTATTGTATGTCCCTGCCTGTGTATGTTTATGTGCACATGAGTTCAGCTGACTATGCTTAAAAAGGAAAACAACAACAGCATCAACATCAAACCCAATAAATAGTGGGTACCCCATAAAAGTAATATTTAAAGAAGGTTACAGCAAAAAAGACAGATAGGTACAACTAAAAAAAGTTTCCTTAATATTCAATAAGCATAGTGGTATTCCTTTATTAGAATAGGAATAATATGAAAATATCCTTTTCTGTAATAGTTTCTCATAGCTCCAATTTTTTTTCATTATAAGAAAAAAATTTATTATAAGAAAAAAAATTATCAGAGCCCTCCTTAGTTTTGGCCTCATTTGGGCCAGGGGATCTGACCTTGCCTGTGGTGGCTTTTATTCCCTTAAAGAATGATCCAAAGGCTTATATTAATTTTTATGTTGTTTTGCCTATGTCTCCGTAACATTCTTAGCTACCTCTTTTATCTTAATTCAACCCATTTCATTAATCTACCTGGCACGTGGCCAGGGCCCATGGCCTGTACCTGTATTTTTACATGTTGTTCCTTTGGCGGTTGGCTGGAGACTCACTGACATTGCACTACTTCTACCTGTCTCTACTCGGATTTCTCCACCCACTTCTATGGTGCTCTACACAGACCAAAACAGCTCTTTATTTACAGAATCACAAACAGAAAATAGTCAGAACAATCTCACCACATTTTTTTTGTTTAATCAAAAAGAAAGGTTTTCATTTTTATATAATAAGGTTATATATAAAACAGAACAGCTGTTAAGCAAGCATTATAGTCATAATATTTAGTTTATTTGTATTAATAAAATTAAATAAAATATTTTATTAATTTTATTTTGTGTGTTTAGTTTTATATTTAATATATTTTTTAAAATACTAAGAAAATTATATTTATAATAAAATTTTAATCACATCAAAGACTATAGAAGAATGTAATATTTAAATAAATAGAAAGTGTAAGTGACTTTTAAAGTCTAGAAACAACAGAGATGATATTTGTTTGTTTGGACAGTCACTTATAGTTTTTTTGTAACATTGGGGCATTATTTTTGGCCTATGAGTCAGTGTCTCTGGCATACCTGTCAGTGATGTAGGAAATTTGGCATAGTTTGTCAGTCATTTTCTCTTGCATCTTGAAGGATGTCTGGCATTTTTTTCTGCACAGCAAGGTCTTGAAGGACTATCTTGGCTTGTTATATTAAAGTTTAGAGGTCATTTTTTAATGGAATTTGTACGTCTAGTTTATTTAGTATATTATTAAGCAGTCAATGTTAGAATCGTTGTTTGCTTAGTGGCTGTTATCAAAACAACGTAATTTTATATGAAGTATTTTTAATGTCCATCCCTTTCCTGAAATATATTGGTATTGCCAGGAGCATGTCTCATGGTCTAGAAAAGTCTAAGATTTTAAAATATTTTAAATGCTATATTTTGCATGTCTTTGAAGTGTTAGAAGACTACTTATCAAATTGAAATAAAGCTATATCTATGAAAACCTAATTAACATAACTATAAGTTTGGTTATCATAGATGACTATTAATCTGCTTTTCTTACACATGACAATTTTAAATGACTTATATAAACATCATACCTTAAACAAGAGTAGAAAAATACATATAGCATAACAAAATTGAAATTAAATTTATATCAATAAATCAAAATCCATCTATGTTTTATAATCATTCCTATATCATATTCTCTCCCCCCCTTTTTTGGAAAGAGATCGACTATGACTATTAACTACTTATAATGAAAACAAACACTAATAAATAATGTGTTTTGGAAATTGGACGTAGGTTTTTTTTTTGTTGTTGTTGTTGAATAAGGAGTTTGGCAAAATCATGAGAGTCTTGAGTTTGGATGAATTATTTTAATTGGCATTTTGGAAGCTGATCTTTTTATTTGAGAATTTTTAGGTGGCCTTGGCAAATGAAACTATATTTGCTGAAAACGATTTATGGATTTTCATCTTCTGTGGAAACAAAAGCAGAAACTTTTAAGCAATATATTTTTATAAACAAATTTTAAACTCAAAATATCTTTAAAATATGTTTGTTTAATTTAGCATTTTATGCAATCAATTGTCTTTCTTCAGTTAGCTCATTAAAATTAAAATTTAAAAGAAAACACAATAACTATAATATAGACTTTTTGTTTATCTGTTATTTTATATGGCTTTTTATATATCTCTATTACTTTTTTAAGGGCTTTTTAATTTTTTTCTCTTCTTTCTGAAACCTATGTACATTTTACACACATTGTACCCTGTTTAGAGGTTTTGTGAGTCTAAATCTATTTTATTGAGAAATTTTAATCATTTATTACTAGAAGAGTTTTTTAGATGTTAGTATTATTTTAATTGTTGACTCTGCCCCTTTTGGTAGCTTTTTAATATGGTGAAGGTATTTGTTGTGTTTTAGTTTGCTGCCAGCAAACAGAACAGACTGAAAAAAATGTTGTCATTAGAGAACTGTTTTTGTTTTATTTTTGTTTAATATAAGTAGAAACTTTAAATTAATTATATTTATGTTGACTCTTTTGTGAGACGTATAAGTTGAAGTTTTGTGTCTATGTGGACACACAATTTTTAAATTTAAGCTCAAACATACTGTGGTATTTTTATATTGTGACTTAATTTAGATATATGATTTAAAAACAACTTTTGGTTTTGGTTTTGTGTTATAGAATGTTTTAAAAGTTTTTAAACATTTTTCGGCTTTATGTGGGTTTTTGACCCATGTTGGGTACCAGATATAGCAGAAGGATTTTTAACTGCTTTTTAGTATAATCAGGTAATATTTGTTAGTCATAGAAACACTGTACAAAGTGATTCTAGGGACAAAAGGGAACGGTGAAAATGGGGGACTGAGATGGACTTGTGCAGGGGGATGGAGCAGGGAGCTTCTTCCCAGAGCATGCTGAAGCCAAAAGAGCAAGTCACCTCAGAGTCCGGGTCTCCAAGAAGCTGGCCATGCCCAGACAGGATTCAATTTCTTGATGTCACAAGAATTCACCTGGGTAAATTCTAATTTCCCACTATAAATAATCATATTTCTACTAATTGTTTAACACTCCACTGTTAGGTCCGCTATGAGAGCAAGTACACACTAACAAGGCCACACACTAGAGTTTATTTAAGAGAGAGAGGAGTCCCAGGTGGGTGAAGAAACAGAGGAGCAAGACAGAAGTCAGAGAGGGGACAGAGAAAAAGGACCGGAGCACATGCTCGCAGTGGCATTTAAGGGAAGGGGCATGCACGGGTATGCGTCATGGGTCCAGGGAGGTGCTTCTGTATGCAGTGCTGCAGGGTTTACGTAGCCATACCCAGGGGCGTGCTTCCGTGCAAGGTGCATCCTATCTGAGCTGAGTAGGCTCAGCTAAGTGAAATGCCAGGAATCCTTACATCCACCCCAATACAAGCACACAGAATTCTATTTTACTGCAGTCCACAGGCAAGGACTCTCATTTAAATGTTGTGAATATAAGAAATGTCACTAGTTTTTGAAGCAACCTCAGAAACATTTAACATATAATGATAACATATAATCTTATTTAAATCCTTATTATAGTTATCACTGTAGGTAGTATTAATTGTCATCTCTTCAGCCAAGGATGATATTTGGACTGATGAACACATGCCTTGCACAAGCTTCCAATCTTGCAAATGTTCAGTCCAGGTTGAGATTAAACAGCATACTCTGAAGTCTGATTGTAATTCTGTGCTAAACAAGTTGAAAAATACATAATTTATAATTACTTTTCTTTCTGTTCTAGGAGGATTTGGTTCAAAAGATATACTTGTGTGTGTGTGTGTGTGTGTGTGTGTGTGTAAATGCAGAATGTTTCTCAAATTTGTCTTATTTTAAGGTCAGAATATCTATATAGCATTTCAGCCCTAATATATATGTCTAAAAAGTCATCACTAAAAGACTTCATTGAAACTTGCTAGGTAAACCCTATGAGGTTTCAGCCTCCCTCAGGATCTCCACACAGTTAATGATCTCTAAGGAAAGAGTAATTTTTTTTCAATGGTATAACAACTAATAAGCTGTACATGATCTTGTGAATAATTCCCCACCACATATTGAGTTAAACATCTACAGAGAAAATGACTTGGAAGAAAGATGGGCTTCATTGTGAAGAGAAAGGGATTCAGGAAGAATGGGAATGAGATACAAAGTGTTATGGGGTAAATGTGGTCAAATATATACATGTACAAAACTATCATAATGTAACACAATATAGTATACAACTAATGCTTGTTAATAAAAGCATTAGAAACTTTATTGTAAATACTATGAAATTTATGTAACTTAATATATCCTTGATTGATACAGTGATCAATAAGCATAATTTGTATGAAATATCTTTTAACTGAAAGCATATGATTGAGGATGCTCTTCTTATCAAATAGAATGTAAAATAGTCTATTAAACATCTTTGGTTGAAAAATAATAGTATTTGAGAATGTGTGATATCATAGAAATTTATTCCTTTCTGAAAAAGGCAGGTGTGATATTTGCATTTCAATATAACTGATGAAAACACTTCTTGCCTTTGTAAAAACACAGCAAAAGAAATTAATTGTCTTTGTTAGGGTTACTATTACCTGATGTCCAAAAGCAGCATGGGGAGAGAAGGGTTTATTTGGCTTAAATATACTGAGTCACAGACCACTGAAAGAAGTTGGGTTCAGGAACTCAGAGGAGGCATAGATGCCCAGGCCAGGGAGTTGTACTTGTTGTTTTGGGCATGAGAAGACACACACACACACACACACACACACACACACACACACACACACACACACACACTACCAAGGGCACATGAGAGTTTATTTAAGAGAGTTTCCAGGTGGATACAGGAGCAGAGAAGCAGTAGAGGAGGAGAGAGAGACTTCAACATGGTGTCTCTTTTTAAGGGCAAGGGTGTGCATGGGTTTGCACAGACATGTCAAGGGGCCTGCCTCTGTACAAGGTGCATCCTGCGGAGCCATGTCGGCTACACCACATGGAGTATCTGGAATACTTACAGTACTGCTTATTGTGCCCTCTGGCTTGTTCATCCTAGTTTCTTTTCTTTTTTTTTTTTTTTTTTTTTCACAAAACCACCAGCTCAGGACTGGCACCACCCACAGTAATCTGGCCTTCCCCTAATCAATTATTAATTAAGAAAATGATTTAATTATTTCCTATAGGCCAATCTTATGGAGGCCTTTACTCAGTTGAGGTTCCTTCCTCTCAGATGAACCTAGCTTATGTCAATTTTACATAAATACTAGTAAGAAAAACAATCATATGTTATCTTCTGCTATAAACACAACACAGAGTGCAGGAAGTAAAATCACCATATAATAAATAAAAATATTATGCAAAAAGAAAAGAAAATTTTATCAAAGAGCCCAAAGAAGGGAAGGAGTTAGTTGCTGAGAACTTTCATGTATTGAGTATCTTGTTTTAGAGACAACGACTTTCTGACACTCTTCTCTCCATAGTTCACAGACGGATGCTAGGAGTGAGCCAGTTTAAAATGAGAAAAATCTCAAAGGTTATCGGATTGGTTAGATTCATAAATTAAAAATTGTAGGAAAGAAATAAGTAATAGATAATCAGGAGCCAATTCTTCAGTTCCATTGGTGCTGAGGTATATGGTATGCTTAAAAAAGAAAAAAAAAAAGATGATTTATACTTCTTAACCTTTAATAAGATTTTTAAAATATTATATTTTTTATAATATTTAATATCATCAGGAAGCTGTCTATGTAGCAGGTCTTTCTTTGGACTGTAAGCTCATAAGTAATGAGACTGAGATTTATTGTTAATTATGGAAGTTTGGCCTTTACCTTATGTTTGTTCCCAACTATCTCATATAACTTAAATTAACCTTTTTACATTAATTGGCATTCTAGCCATGTGGGTTGTTACCTTTCCTCCATAAAGTACACATGACTTACTCTGACTTGTTGGAAAATCAGCCTTTCTAATTCTTTCAGATTTTCTATGTTGGCCAATAAGTCCTGTCTGTCCTCTCTTGCTTAGCTACTGGCAATTCCACTCTTTACAAAACCAATCAGGGTGCCTTAGGCAGGTAAAGAAAGACAGATACACATCGTCAAACAGTGTGATCAAATTACCATCAATATGTCCGTGTACCCATATTTAGTTTGCCTAATCTTGCTGAGGGTGTTTACCCTCTCTATGTAATTTAGTAGCTGTTTTTCAGCATGTAGATATCGCATTCAAATACCATGGGTGAATCTGGGATCCTTAGGTTGTAGCTTTCCCTCTAATGCTTTCTGAAAGGCTGGATTTGTGGATTGGTATTGTTTAAGTCTGATTTTGTCATGAAATATCTTGTTTACTCCATCTGTGGTGATAGATGGATATATCTTTGCTGAGTATAGTAGCCTAGGTTCACGCCATGCTCTTTTAGTGTCTGTATAACTTCTGACTAGGACCTTCTTGCTTTTCCAGATAGGTCTGCTTTTATAAGTAAGTTGGTCCTTTTCTTTTACAGCACTTAATATATTTTCTTTTTTCTGTATGTTTTGTGGCTTAGTTATTATATGGTGAGCAGACTCTTTTGGGGAGTCTAATCTCTTTGGTGTTCTGTAAGCTTCTTGAATCTTTATAGGCATTTCCTTCTGTAGGTTGGGAAAGTATTCTTCCATGATTTTATTGAATACAGTATCTGTGCCTTTGAGCTGATATACTTCTCCTTCTTGTATTCCTACTATTCTCGGGCTAGTTCTTTTCATGATGTCACAAATTTCCAGAACGTTTTGTGTTATGGTTTTTTTGGTTTTAGTGTTTTCTTTGACTGATGTATCTATTTCCACTATTGAGTCTTCTACTCCAGAGATTCTCTCTTCCATCTTTTTATTAGGATTGTATCTGTAGTTCTAGCTCTTTTCTTCAGATTTTCTATTTCCACCTTTGCCTTACTTTGTGAATTTTTTTCTTGCCTCTATTTCAACTTTTAGTTTCTGGAATGTTTCTTTTTTTGGTTTTTTTTTCTTGATTTTCTTTGTTTTCTTTCATGGATTTGTTCATCTCTTCCAATTTTTTGTTTGTGTTTTGTTCTATTTCTTTAAGGGAATTTTTTATATCCTCTTTTAAGGTTTCTATGATCTTCATAAACATGTTTTTGCTATTGTTTCCTTCTGTTTCCTCTTCATTTCTGTGTTTGGGTCTTGGTGTAGTATAATCACCGGTTGCTTCAAGTGTTGCCTCATTGTTCTTTATATTGCTATATATATTCCTTCACTGTCTGCCCATTGCTTCAGTGGTTCACAATTAGTCAGCTCCTAGTCAGTTGTGGCTGGAGGGCTTGCATGTGTCCTGTTGGCTCTGAACGAGGGCTCTGCATGGTCCCTGACTTCACTCTGGACATGGTTCTGTGTTTTGAAGGCACCTGATTTTCTACAATGACACATCTCACCCTGGAGGTGGGGCCCTTGGTGTGAGAAATCCCTTCTGTTAGGGATCACTGGGGAAGGACAATTTGTAGGAGTCATTTCTCTTTTTATATTATTTGTATTATATTATATCTGTATTATATCATTTTATATTATTATATTATCAAGCTCAGGTCCTCAGCTTTGAGTAAAAACTCCCTTACCAGGACTTCAGTCCTTTCAGTTCCTGTTAATTTCACCTATATCAGAGTTTCTTCCTTTCTCCTACAATCTGAAGACTTTGTCATTCCCCAGATGAAAGCAAGCACTAATACTCTGATTGTCACGCGCCACCTCATCCCACAAGGAAGACCGTGACACCCAGGCTCTTCTTTCAGCAGTTTTATTCAGGAACTCTTCAGGTTTTCATATTCTTTGTTGTTATTTTCCAAAATTATGCTACCCATTTTCTTATTTTTTGAAGAATCTAAGTGGCTTAGTTGCTTGACAAATTCTTTAAAATATCTGTAAAATGTGCATGAATCTTCTGGACTGCTGAATTTCTGCTGGAAACCTCCTTACTGCCTCTGACAGCCAGTCTTTGCTGGCTTGTTTTGGTCTCCACAAATAAGAAAAAAGCAAAGCATGCCCAAGCTGCAAGTCACAATCCCTGAACAGCTTGGGATCAGAAACACCTTGGACTGACTCCTTGGATCCCACTGACCCTAGAGGAACACCTGACTCACTCTTGAGGTTGAGGGGAGAAAACTGGATCTGCCAGGAGTGGAGGTTGAACTAAGCAATATTGGCACAGTGAGACCTTGGGACCACCTGCTGCCTGCCCAGGGAGGGATGGGGAGTTGTGGAGAAGAGAGAATGACCTGATGTGGTGGGTGTAGGAAAGGACCTTGAATAAGGATATACAAGGATAGAAAGTGTGACTTATTTGTTCATAATAATAAAATAAAAATAAAAAAACGTTTTTAAACCAGATGTACTCGTGCAGAACTACAACTCCAGTATTATTATATTCTCTTCTTTATCAATTTTGTCTTATGTGTCCATTGCTTGTGGAGAATAATGAGGGAAAATGCCAATAGAGGCACAAGCAGGGGAGGAGAAAACATGCAGCCTAATTAGGTTAAGAAAAATGAGGCTATGGATATGAATAGCCAGATACTACATGAATCAAAGAAAATATTAATGTTGCGATTACTTATATAGAATTCAGACATTGCAGCATCCTATCTTCACCTTAAATTCTAGATGAAAGTTAGGCAAATAATGTTTTATCCATAATATCTAGACATCTTTATTTTCCAAAATTAATCCAGTTAGTTAATTTTTCTGGATTTCCATATCTAAAGACATTTTAAGAAAATATTATTACAACATTTCCTGGAATGTTTTAATGAGTGTCATCACAAAATATTAGGTGCACTAAGAAATAAAATTTCAAAACAACAAAAAACATTATAAATAAAATGTATTTGCAAAGAAAAAGTTAAATAAGTTAAAGAATGCAGAAAAATAGGGTTGAAATAGATAAAATTGAAACAAAGAGAATAAAACAAACAATCAATGAAGAGTTGGTTCTTTGAGAAAAGCAACAAACTAGACAAACTCTTATACAAACTACCCCAAAGTAGAGAGAGAGAATATCTTAATTAACAAAATTAGAAATGAAAATAGGGACAGAACCACAGACACCAAGGAAATCTAGAGAATCATTAGATCAGAGATCAAAAACCTATACTTCACAACCTAAAAGAAGGGAAAAATTTTTTGGATAGGTACTCCTTACATAATTAAATCAAAATCAGCTAAACCACTTAAATATATCTATAAAGGCTGAGGAAATTGAAGGAGTCATTAAAAGTCTCCCAACCAATAAAAGCCAGGGCCATATGGTTTAACTACAGAATTCTACCAGAATTTCAGGAAAAAACTAATACCCATATTCCTCAAATGGTTCCACCCAATAGAAACAGAAGAAACATTGCCAAACTATTTGTAATAACCAAAACCTTGAAGCAACCTACATGTCTCTCAACTAAAGAATGGATAAAAGTTGTGGTACAGTTACACAATGGAGTATTATATGTCAAATGACATCTTGAAATATGCAGGCCAATGGATGGAACTAAAAAAAAAATCAACCTGAGTGAGGTAACCACAATACAGAAAGACAAAAATGGTATATAATCACTCATATGTAGAAATCAAACATAAAGCAAAGAATAACACTAGCCTATAATCCATAATCCCAGAGAAGCTAGGTAACAAGGACTACCCCAAAAGAGACATCGATGGATTCCTCTGAAAAGGGGAAAAAGATAAGATCTCCTACTAAATTGAGAGTATGGGGATTAAGAGGAGGTAGAAAAGAAACATTAGGGAACAGGATGGTAGATTTGTGGGAGGGACAGAGAGGGAGGTCCATCTTAACAAAGTAAACCATTTCATGTTTAGAGAGAATCCAGGTGTCACTGGGAGCTCACTGACTCTGGATTGATGGGGAATCTGTATGGAACCAAACTAGGCCCTCTGATTATGGATGAGAGTTGTGTGGCTTGAGCAGTTGTTGGGCCCTTGGAAGTGGGACCAGAATTCATCTGTAGTGCATAAACTGGCTTTTTGGAAACCATTCCTTATAGAGCGATATCTTACTTAGCCTTGACACAGAGGGGAGGGGCTTGGCTCTGCCTCAACCTCATATCCCAAACTCTGTTGACTCTCCATGGGAGACCTTATTGTCTTTGAGGAGCGGATGGTAGGGTACAGTCTGGGAAAGCTAGGTGATGACTCAGAGTAAGGTAGAAAAGGGGAACTGTGATTAGTATGTAAAAATTAATTTTAAATAGGAAAAATCAAAGAGATTAAATTGAAAAACACAAGAAGCAAATATTTTCTTATAAATAATATAAAAATTGTATTTGCCAAGAAAAAAGTTAAAAAATCAAAGAATGAAGGAAGAAATTACAAAATATCCCTTTTTTTCTCTTTTGGATTTTTAAATTTATTTTTGAATAAAATCACATTTTTTTATCCATGTATCCCCTTGTTCAAACTCCCTTCCCCCTCTCACCCCTCCCAGTCAGTTTCTCTTCTCCCCATCTCCTTGTTCCCTCCCCAGCAAGGGCAGGAGGTCCCAAGTACCAAGGTGGCTTAGTTCAACATCCATTCCAGGCAGATCCAATTTCCTCATCCTAATGAGGAAATATCAATATTTCCTAATATCAAGACTGGGTCAGGTGTTCCTCTGGAGGGAATGGGCTCCAGGTGCTGGCCCAAGGTGTTTCAGATCCCAAGCTATTCAGTGATTGTGGTTTGCAGCTTGTGTGTGCTTTGTTTTTTGTTTAAATCTGCTAATGAGTGAATTTATCTCCTGATTTTAGGAATCATGATATTCCTGAAGTCTTTACTGAAATTTTAAGTCATTCTTCTTTTATAATATGTCAATGATTTTTTATTTTAATTGTTAAAGTCAATTATGTCAGATATGTGCAGTGTTTCAGTCATCAGAGTAAGCCAATAAATCTTCAGACTCATAGTGTTTATTAACAGCTTAGTTTCCTGATCCCTATATGGCAAATTATGAATGATGAAGATAGAGCCACTTCTTAGAAAACATATAATGCTAGACATAACATGAATTAAAATATAAAAAATTTAAATGTATATTCAATTTAAATTTGTTAGAGTTTTTCTGAATGGTGTTGGGTTATCAAAGCCATCCTCTACTATTAAGTTTTAATCCACTTAGACTAGTTATTGCTGCCTGTATGCACATGGACATGGAGTCATGAAATGGACATGGGCATGAACATGAAGTCATTAGACACAAGGAGCCTATGAGTAGCCATAGTCATAAAAAAAGTATTCTTATTTTCTCAACTACCACCAATTGCCTGCATCTCCTTAGCTATGCAACTCCACTCATCTCCATGATAGACTGTATTACTGGCTTAATCTTCTGCAGTCTTGAACAGCTATTATGATTCCTGTGTGAAACAGGGTGCTCACATCCATAAGTCAGCATTTCTCTATATTCCTTCCTATATCCCACCCCTTCAGCCATGATGATCACTAATCCTTGATGGAGACATATGGATTCATAATAACATTCTTTCTATAAATGAGCATTCAAATTTCTGATTCTCACTACTATATACAATAATGTGTCTCTGCATTAATAACAACTCCCCACTGAAAGAAGCTTCTCTCATCAAAGTTGAGAGCAGGATGAATATATAGAAATAAAGTTAATTATTTAGATGGTGATTTGACAACTTGACCATTTAGAAGAGCAACATCAGTAAGTTTTTCCCCAGAGCCCATGACTTTTTAATCATGGACTTTCAACAGGCTTGTAGCATAAAACATGAATTACCCCCTGAGGAGCAGACTTCACATCAGATCAAAAGAGTCATAGTTACCCTAATAAATAGTCTTGCTACTTTTGTACCAGTTGGCATCATGCATGACAGGCCAGTATTATATATTATAACAAGTGGTGTCTGACACAGGACTTAATGGCTTTCTCCCCAAGAACCATTAGCTTCTAGCATTACAGAAGCTAACAAACAAAGGGTTATTTTTTAATTAAAAATTCTTTACTCATTTTTGTTTGTACAGTTTTTTGAAAGAAGGATATTCTGTCCAATTTATCCTTCAATACAGAATGACCAGCTCTAATTTGGTACATTGTATGCACTCAATTACCATCTAGCTGTGCATTAAGACTGAGGTACAGCTGAGATGCAGTACATTGGCATATCAGATAGTTTCAGGATTTGATCCCTGAAACTATAGAATTCATCAAAGCATTTATTAACCATGAAAAAAAGCAAATAAATAAATAAATAAACCAAGCATGGTCCATCTGCATTGTTTCTAGTCTCTCTTGTCCCAGATGAAGACAAAACAATTTTTGGAGCCTTTTCAGGATGTTTCTTTTCATCATGTCCCACTCCTCCTTGATGACTGACCTTATTTAAAAAGTTTATTTTACCTGACTGAAATAATTTCTGTCCACCATCAATTCTAATGGCCACTCCATTAATCCAAAAGGCATAATAACTGCAAAGGAAAATGAGTAGATTTGCAAGTTCCTCAGCAGTTCCCATCTAACTACAACAAATTCTGTTAATCATATCTTTCTCAAATCTTCCTTGTGAGTCCACAGGGCTAAAGAACCTTTGGTTTTCTTAGACTTTGACTGAATTATATTGAATAGCATCCCATATCTACCCCATTCAGCAGCAAGAGACTTATGCATGCCTTCCACACCTGATTTGATGGAAGAACTTGTCATGACAAAGCCTGACCACTCTCAGCATAGTTACAGAAGTGTTGGACATCCTTATCCATCAGGGACATACTAATGGATTAGGTCCATTAACCATTTTAGATATGATAACTAAAACTAAGAATGGTTAAGTTCAAAAACACTGATTACAGCCTATGTTGGAGAGGTTGTGGAGAAAGGGGAATGCTCCTCCATTGCTGGTGGAAATGTAAACTTATATAGCTACTTTGGAAACCAAAATGACTGTTTCTAAGAAAATTGAGAATCAGCCTGCTTTAGGACCAAGCAATACTGGTCTTGGGCATATACCCTCAAATTCTCAACCATAACACAAGGACACTCAAACAACTATGTTCATAGCAGCATTATTTGTATTAGCCAGAACCTAGAAACAACCTAGATGCCTCTCAACCAAAGAATGGATAAAGAAGCTGTGGTGCACAATGATAAAATAATGCCATCATGAAATTTGTAGGCAAATGGATAGAACTTAAAAAAAAATCCTGAGTTATGTTACTCAGACCTAGAAAAGACAAGCATGGTATGTACTCACTCATAAGTGGATAGTAAACTCAAAGCAAAGAATGAACAGGCTGGATTATAAAACCCTAGAGCAATTAGGTAGAGAGGAGAACCCTAAGAAAAATACATGTAGATTGTCCCAGGAAGGGGAAATTTTTAGAGTAATTTGTGTGACCCAGGAAGGAAGTGTAGATGGGAGGAGATAGTGGGTGGGAACATGAGGATTCCAGAAGGCCAAGTTGGGAGAGAGAAGAGAGGATGAGCAATAAAAAAGACATCTTGACAGAGTAAGCCATAATGGGTTCAGGGAGAAATCTGGTGCTGGAGGGGTTTTTTTGGTTTGTTTGTTTCTTTGTTTTGTTATGTTTTACAAACAAATAGGAACAAACACCTTCCTGTTTTTTAAGACAGCATGCCTTTATGTAAGCAAGACTAGCTATATATTCACAGAAACCTTGTCTCAGTTTCAGAATACTGGGATTATTTGAGTAGAGGAATATACTAGAATAGCCTACTCTTATCCTTTTAAATATAACTATTTATGTTTATCTGACAGACTGAATCTCAATTGCATCCAAAAAGACTAGCAAACAATGTAGAGTCACTAGACCTGGAGTTATATGAGGTTGTGAGCTGTGTAAGGTGGGTGTCAGGAACTAAATTTGGTCTTCTGGAGGACTAGCAAGCACTCTTAATGACTGAGCCATCTCTTCAGAACAATTACAAGGTCTTAATAAAAAAATGAATCTTCCTTCCTTTGTTTATATGCACAAGAGTTGTATTGCTGAATCATGAGGTAGATTGATTTCCAGTTATATAATAAACCACCATACTGAGTTCCAAAATTTTATACACCCACCAGCAATGGAGAAGTATTCTCCTTACTCCACATTCCCTCCAGCATAGGCTATCACCAGTATATTTGATCATAGCCATTCTGACAGGTGTAAGATGGTATCTCAGAGTTGTTTTGATTTGCAGTTCTGTGATGGCTAAAGATGTTGAACACTTCTTTAAGTGTCTTTTGGCTCTATGTTCTGGAAATTCTCTATTTAGAATCACACTTCATTTTTAATTAGATTATTTGGTATTTTAACCTCTAGTTTCTCAAGTTCCTGAAAATTTTAGTGATCATTCCTCTGTCAGATGTAGGGTTGATGAAGATCATTTCTGATCTGTAAGCTGTTTTTTTTTTCTTCTTGTTCCTTCTTCTTCTTCTTCTTCTTCTTCTTCTTCTTCTTCTTCTTCTTCTTCTTCTTCTTCTTCCTCTTCCTTTTCTTCTTCTTTTTGTCTTATTGACCAACCATGATTTTTTCCTTACAGAAGCTTCTCATTTTCAGGAGGTCCCATTTATTAACTGCTGCTCTCAGTGTCTGTGCTACAGGCATTGTATTTAGCAAGTGGCCTCTAGTGCCAATACATTCAAGGCTATTTCCCACTTTCTGATCAGAGTGGGAGAACAATGAAATAGTTAACTTGACAAAGGGTTTTTTATTGTTGTTTGCTTGTTTGTTTGTTTATTATGTGCACTGTAGACAGAAGAAGGTACCAGATGTCATTATAGATGGTTGTGAGCCACCATGTGGTTGCCGGGAATTGAACTCAGTATGTCTTGAAGGCTCTTAACCTCTGAGCCGTCTCTCCAGCCCAAGAAAATTATTTTGAAGCTACAGAAAAACCAGGTGCTAAGGAACCTACCAGGAATTCAGAAGAATGACCACAGCTAAGACTTTAAGCAATATTGGAGGGGGTTCCTGATCTTGCCTTTCCTTGTAACCAACAAAATCAATGACTATCCTAATTGTTATTATAAAACCTTCATACAACAACTGATGGAAACAGATTCAAAGATCCACAGATAAGCTCTGGGCCTAGCTCTTTCAAAGTAAGAAACAGTAAAGCTTTTTTAGGTTTCTACTTCTGGACCTTCTCTTTAGACTCTATACACCTAAAGTTTTATAGTTCTCTAGATTTAAGTCCTACAACTTATATTTTAAAAAAGTCATATGCAAAGGAACCATTCAATTGCTCACTTTGCAGAGCGTCAATACTTGAATATTGACTACTCTGAACAAAATTATGACTATTTGCATCATTTGATGGTCCAGGGTCATTTATCAGGCCATTTTCTACACAACTGAAGTTTGACCTATCAAATGCATCTGACTGTGAAACAAAAACAGAACTAGAACTGGTGCCTGCTGACATATTGGCAGAAGACATCTGATGTAGTTGTCTCAGGTCTCTTTGGTCTAACCTTGAATTGCATGAGGGGTTTTCAAGATTGATGCTTACAAGTCTTGGATTATCAATGTCCTCCATGTTATCATTGCTGGCTGTCATCACATTCACAGGATGATTTGATAACATGTTGACATCAGAAATACTATATAAGTCAGCTGATGACATGGATGATGTTTCCATTCTAGCTAGGTCATCAGTATAAAGGCAAGCATTAGAAGCACTTAAACTGCTCATAGGCCCTTCTAGGAATGGAAGGATACCTTGTGAATTAGAGGGAAGTGTTCCTGCTGAGAAACTACTCAGTGTATTTGTACTGACTGAGCATGAGGTGGGGTGGGTCACTGATGACCAGCTTGTAGGTGGAGAGACCACTGAGGCTATGGCTGGTGGGTGATGTGGCAATCCACTTGAGATAGACACAGGTGAAGAATAGTAGGATTTGGCTTGACTTGAAACTCCTGAAGACCTGGGCATTTCTGGTAAAATTGTACCATGAGAAAACAAGTTTGATTCTTTTTTGATGAATCGTCCTTCTCCAATTGATCCCAGGGACACAGTTCCTGTTCTCTCAGAAAAGTTACCTGCACAATCTTGCAGCAGTTTCTGAAAAAGTAGAGTTGTTCTTTGTTTCTTTGATTTATTGCCATACTCATCTTTTTCATCTGGCAGATATCTGAAGTCCATAGACTCACTGACTTCCTGGTCAGAAGGTCTTCGCAGCTGCATTTTCACAGTCACAGGCTCCAAGATAGCTGTGCAGTATGGAGGAGTCTTGAAGACAATGGCTACTTGGCGGTGTATATCAGCTAAAATACCTTTAGCTTCCCAGTCATTCAACACAAAAAGAACTTTATATCATCTTTCTGAACTTTGTCACAAAGTAGAAATATTTCATCACCTCCCCTGACACTTCCACAGTTCTTGTTTACACGACAAATCCTTAATTCTGCAGTATTTGGGGCACGGTTGTCATAAATTGGGTTAGAAACAATGGGAGGAAGAGCTGTTGTCAAGTTACCATGTTCATCAGGAAGGAAAACTTGAAAGCACAGTCTCACCACATTTAGATCACAGTCTTCAATGTCCAGCAGCTGTTGTTCAGGGACATTGAAAGGATTTATTCCTGCACTTATTCTTAATAGCTTCTTTTACTTCCTTTTTCTTCACACACCGTATACCCAAATTTTGAAAAAATAGAGGTCTGCGTTCTGGTCCAAATTCTGCTTCATAGTAGCCATCTCTGCAGTCTTTTCCAACTAAATCATGAGGATGAGGTTTATATGGGTCATTCTTTGTTACTAATGTAATTCTCACTTTTCCTTTTCCATAATAGTTCCTAATCTGAATAGATGGGTATGTTCGGTTGTTGTCTGTGCTGTGCTCCCCAGGAATGCTGCCTGCTGATCGCCCTTCACATTTGTATCTAAACCACATTCCCCTCTGTCTTGGCTTTTCGATTATTTCTACATATGGATATCCTCCGGAGGCCATGGCTAGGCTCCGCAGCTCCCGGCGTCCAATCAATTGATCAGCCAGGCAGGCAGGCAGGCAGTCAGTCATTAGTCAGCCAGCCAGGCAGCCGTCCAGTCAGTCAGGAGGCCGAGCAGCCTCTGCAGCCTGGACCCCAGTCTTCTGACCACCTCCCCGGCCTCCTCTTCTTTCCCGCCCCGCTCTGGGTTTGCGGCTCACACCTTCCCACCCCTGAATCTTCGCGCTCAGGTCATTAGAGTCCTGGCCTCGCCCTGCCAGGATGCCGCGGCAGGGGCAGGGGGCGGGGCGGACCGCCTGGCCCCTGGACTCCATTTGAAGAGAGGGAGGAGGGATTATATGAGAAAATGGGTCAAGATCATGATGGGAAAATCCACTGAGACAGTTGACCTGAGCTGCTAGGACCTCATTGACACTGGATTGACAGCTGGGAAATCTCCATGGGACCCAAATAGACTCTCTGAGTATGGTAACAGTTGTGTAGTTTGAATTGTTGGTGGAACTTCTGGCAGTGGAGCCAATATTTTACTCTTAGTTCATGAATTGGTCTTTTGGATACGTTGCTCAGCCTTGATAGAAGGTGGAGGGCCTGAAGCCTGCTTAACAAGATATCTCAGATTTTGTTGACTCCCCAAGTAAGGCATTATTCTCTTAGGAAGGAGGTAGTGGGGTAGGATAGGGTGTTCTCGGTGATGAGATTGTGGGAGGAGAGGAAATGGAAACTGTGGTTTGTTGGTATTTTTTTTAAAAAAAGAACTTTTAAATTAAAATATGTCAAAAAATGATTTAATTGGTGTCTCAGAGAACTAAACAATTCTTTACCGAAACACAAAAATCTTGTTAGTGATCCTCATGCTATGTGCACATTGTTCATGTGCATAACACTTAACCTTTTATAATAAATGTTTTTGTAAGTAAGCAGAATTTTTTGAGAACATTTCAAAGCAATTTGCATCTAATATATTATTCATTATTACATTACCTAGGGAACACGGTTTACTCATTTACAAAATTTCTTTCACCAAAATAGATTAAGAATACATTCAAAGCTTATTCATGCTTACAGAGAGGAAGACACACATGCTGAAATACAAAATACAATGTTTGTATTATGCCCAGCTGAGCATGAAATGCTGTCGATTTATTTTCAAATTATTTCTTTTATTTTTTGAGATTATGATATAATTATATTATTCCCACTTCTCTTACCTTGGTCCAAAATTCCCATATATCCCTACCTGCTCTCTGCTCTGTTGAAATTCATAGCTTTTCTTTAATACTTGTATATATGTACATACATATATGTATATATATTTTGTGTGTATTTGTTTAAATGACATTGGTAAAATTAATGAGCTTGTCTACCTTTGTAATAAAAGACAAAGGAATCTTTTCTATAGCTACCCAGGCTCAGTAGACACAGTTGACAGGTACCAGTTCTGGTTATATGTACATTAACAATGCTCAAATGACATGAAAATAACTTACAATGTCTCTTAGCCTTCTTCTATGTGAATATATATATATATATATATATATATATATATATATATGCAGGCATGTTTGTGGGATATGTGTGAATGTTTGTGCATGTACAACCTTCACAAACTTCATAATGTTACTTTGTATATTCTTTTAGGGCTGATCATTTGAATTGGATAACCAGTTTATGTAGTCTTAATAAAAATGCAGCAACACAGAATCTAAATAATTTGCAAACCCATACTTGTTTCAAAATCTATAAAGATCCATAGAATAAATAGTTGTCTAATTGGTATTAACAGAACTTAGTGTTGTCTTTTATGTGTCTTGAGCCTTCATTGAGTTTCTTTTGTCTTTTATTTCAAACATTGCCAGGTCAGTTGATTTTATCAATGGCATTTAAAGTAATTCACAAATATTTAAAACAAAGTATGTTGGGGCTAATTCATAGATAATGGTATATAAAAATACAAATTTAAAAATCTAATAAAATGTTCTGAATATCACATACTTATATTTTGTTTTATTTATTATTGCAATATGGTCCAGTATTTTTTAGACTTTTCAATGCCAACAGTTATTACTAAAAAATGTGGTTTTAATTTTTTATTATGCCTGATTGTGGGTTTGTAAATGCAAGTGCAGATACCACTCTATGCCAGGACACAAGATCAGATCTTCTGTAGCTGGAGTTCAACTTGCTTGTGAGCTACTCAGCATGAGTGCTGAGAATTTAATTCTATTCCCCTATAAGAGGAGCCATTGCCCTTAACCAGAGTAGCTTCTTTAACTCTAAAATTAATAATATACTTACATTTCTATTATCACTGAATCTTCCTTTGATTTTCTATTTAAATTAATTATCTCACCAGGCAGTAGTGACACACTCTAATTCCACCATTCTAGAGGGATAGGGAGGTGGTTCTCTGAGTTCAAGGCCAGCCTGCTTTACAAAGTGAGTTCCAAGACAGTAAAGACTTAAAAGTAATAACCTGTCTTGGAAATTCAACAACAACAACAACAATAATAATAATAATAATAATAATAATAATAACCTCTAACCACAAATTCTGAAGTATTTGTAGTAGATAAAAATGAGTTATTTAGGTTGGAGACATGGAACATTAGTTAAGCACAATTACTGTTCTATCAGAAGAACCAGGTTTAATTCCCAGCACCCACATGATGGCTCACAAACATGGAAAACTGCAGTTCCAAGAGAGTCAATGTCTTGTCTGGTGTCTGTAAGATCCAGGAATGCATGTGTTATGCAAGCCTATATTCAGACAAAGCAACTGTTATTTATAGCAATTTACTCTGCAGTAAATTTCAACCCTAACCTTAACCCTAACCCTACAGAATAGAAAATGATTTTCACCAATCCTACAAGTGATAGAGGACTGATTGCTAAAATATATATAGAACTCAAGAAACTAGAGCACAAAAACTTGAATAACCCAATCAAAAAATGGGGTTCAGATCTAAAAAAGCAATTCTCAGCAGACAAATTACAAATGGCTGAAAGGCACTTGAAAAAGTGCTCAACATCTTTACATACCATAGGAATGCATATAAAACAACTTTGAGATACCACCTGACACCTGTCAGATTGGCTAAGATAAAAGACACAGATGACAGCCTATGCTGGAGAGGATGCAGAGCAAGGAGAACACTACTCCTTTGTTGGTAGGAGTGAAAGCTTTTTCAGGTACTCTGAAATGTAGGATGGAAGTTTATCAGAAAACTGGGAATCCATCTCCCCAAGAATCCAGCAATACTACTACTGGGCATGTACCCTAAAGGTGCACATTCACACTCCAAAGGCATTAGCTCAACTATGTTCACAGGAGCATTATTCATAACAAGACCCTGGAGACAACCTAGACATCCCTCAATTAAAGAATGGATTTTAGCAAGAACCTGGAAACAACCTAGATGTCCCTCAACTGAAGAATAGATTAACAAACTCTGGTAAATCTATACAATGGAGTACTACTCAGCAGTAAGAAAAAATGATATCATAAAATTTACAGGCAAATGGATGAATTTGGAGGATATCCTCCTGAGTGAGGTATCACAATCTCAGAGAGATAAGCAGAGGATGTACTCATTCATTAGTGGACTCTAAACAGAAAAGCAAAAAAGCAAAAAGCAAAGCATGACCAAGCTGGAAACCAGAAACACTGAACAGCTTGGGATCTCAAACACCTTGGACTGGCACCTTGTCACTTCCGACTCCCTACAGAGGAACACCTGATCCAGTCTTGATGTTGGGGTGAGAAAAATGGATCTGCCAGGAGTGAATGCTGAACTAAGACACACTGGGACCTTGGGACTTCGTGCCCTTTCTGTGGAGGAAATAAAATGATGTGGAGAAGAGAGAGTGGCTAGAAGGGGTAGGAACGGGGAAGGGAACTTGTACAAGGATATACATGGATAAAATATATAGCTTTATTTATAATAAATAAATGCAAAAAGGAAAGTTTGCCCCCCAACATAATACTTTACAAAAGATGTTAAGGAATTTTTAGTGCAAAAGAATCCACCTTAATACAATTACTATGATATGAAAGCAAACATCCTGGATAATATTTTTTATGTGTATGAGTGTTTGCCTGCATATATGTTTATGACAAAGATATGCATCTGACGCCATGAGATGTCAGAAAGATGTAGCGTATCTCTTGAAACTAAAAGTACAGATGGTTATGGGTTATTATGGATTCAGTTCTGGGAATTGAATCTTGAGTCTCTGCAAAAGCAACCACTGCTATGAATCACTGTGTCATCTCTCAAGTACATAATCACCATTTATCTTGTATCCATTAAATTTTAAATAATTTTATAATACTTTTTATTTTGGAACTATATTATTACATCACTTCCATACTTGCTTTTCCTTCCTCCAACAACTACCACTCACCCAAATTACATGACAAGTTCATACCCTTACATGCTCTGGAGAATGGCTGAGAGAAGGGGTGGGGGAAAGCAGAGCCACGTGTGGGAAAATGGGATGAGGGGAACAGTGGTGGGTATTTTAAAAATTAAATGAAAAGAGAGAAAAATGAATGCTCACTATTTTTAAAGTGGGTATAATTAAGCTAAGGAATTATGTGAGACACTGATATTGTCTTAATGAGCTACATTAAATGTTATCTCAAGAAATCAATGAAATTATGGATTTTGGAGGTGAACCTAAAACTTACACTTACTAAACTAACACAATTCCTTACTTCATTTTTAAATATTTGTGTTTATACCCGTAGCTGTAAACTTCTCTTTGAGACAGACAAAGAACACTATACAAAACCAGCAGGAATTTTACAGTGGTAACTCAACTTAAGCTAGAAGATGCTTGGTTAATTTTTTAGGATAATTTAGCTTGGGCATTTTCAGAATTATATCTCTACAGGCCTTTGGACCATCACTAGTGAAGAAAAAAAATGGTGGTAAACAAAAGGTAACCAAGAATATCTTTATTTATTTTATTGTATTTTCTCTTCTTTCCAGATGTTTTGTGTCACTATTATGAGACAGAGTTAAGGAAAAAAATCTCTGGTAGTAATAATATATCTTTAAAATATTTTCTTTTTTATAGAGATATAGCAGTTTTTGACAAGGTTTTTCTGTGTACCCGTGGCTGTTCTGGAACAGGCTTTGAAAACCAGTCTGGCGTCAACCTCTCTCCTGAATGTTGGAAATAAAGTAAGGTGCTACCACTGTCTAGCTTTACCTTTCTAAGTATATAATTCCTTCTCATTAATAATGCATTCAGGGTAAAAAAGACAATAAAAAATATTTAGCCTATTTAAATTTAAAATGTATTTGAAAATTCTTAAATTTATTGTGTGAAAATATTCTAAACACATGTTATCTCTGTAATGTTAGGAATATATGTTTTCTGGAGAACAGAGAAACACACCATTATTTGATGAATGTGAAGTGATCATTACTGTGTATGTTGGAAGTTGTCCAAAAAATCCTAAAGTATAAAAACCTTAACCATGTTTATTATCAACAGAAGTCACATGATCATTTTTCCAAGAAGTACAATCAAAATGTTTTTGAATTAACTTGAGTTTTCTTGCTATAATGAAACACCATAGCTGAAAGTAGAATAGGAAAAATATTACTCACTTGGATTATATATCCTGGGCAACAGCATATTAAAAAAGCCATGGCAGGAACTCAAATAGGTTAGGGATCTTGTTTGAGGAGCTCATACAGAGGCCTTAGAGACACACTATTCACTGGCTTGTTCACCAAGAATTTCTCTGCCTGATTTCTTATAACACTCTGAACCACCAGGTCAGTGGTGAACACTTCCAGTGAATTGACTCGTTCCCCCCACATCAATCATTAATTAACAAAATGTTGCACAATTCTAATACAGGCTCATTTGGGAAAGTACTTTATCCATAGAAATTTGCTTTTCCAAAATGGTTGTAGCTTCTGTTAACCTGAAATTTGCATACATATTATCATTTCTATGCTTTTGCAAATATGCAGAAGCATTCAAACTGTGATAAGATTACCAATGTCAAAAAGTAACAGAGAATAAAGAAAACAAAAACATAGTGATAAAAAACTATTGTTACAATTATTTTTTCTAAAATCACTGGAAAACACTAAAGTTAGCTATTGAACTACTTTATATATTATATAAACTGTAGAGAGCTGCCTGCTGCAGCACCCTAAAGATGGTGCTGATTTCCAGTATCCACCCACCGTGGGTGAGTGCTCTCTTTTGATAAACAACTCCTTATTTGGCTTGAGCTTGGGGCGTGGTTTGCTGTTGCGTATGTGGACCTATGAGCTGTGCCCACATGGCTTATTGGGATTGGATGCCCTGAGAGTATTTAGTCAGTGGGTGGGGTTTCCCGGGAGGAGAAGAAGAATTAGGAGAAGAACAAAGAGAGAACAATTGTAAAGGTCCCGAATAAACTGCTGAAAGAAGATCCTGGATGTTGTGCTTTCCTTGCTAGCAAGGTTGTGTGTGACAAGTGGTGGCTCGTATGGGGAGCAACTCCTGCAAGCTTCAGGCATCAGAACTTTCTGCAGTCAGGGGGGGGGTTCAACCGGTAAGTCCCAGGTAAATTGGGATCCGCAATCAAAGCGGGTAGCTCTGACCTGTGGATAAAGGTGGAGAAGGGGGAGCTCACTGATGAGTGGGTGTAACCTCTTATAGCTGTGGACCCATGGCAACCTTGAGCTTAAAGTGAAAATAACAGCAGTTGCAAACTTGAGCTCAAAGTGAAAGTGAAAGCATTAGCAAAGCTGGGGCTGTTTGGGAAGGTCTCCGAGAAGATTTTTAAGGTAGGAATTAAAGGTTATACCAGGATGGGGTCTTCAACCTCACATCCAATATTTTTTGGCTCTTAAGGAGCTGCTTCATTAAGGTTTTTCTGAGTCCACTCTGCTTGCTAGCAGTGGGAGAGATTCGTGGGTTCCTACACCATATTGAAAAGCAGCCAAGAGGGGCGGAGTCAGCAATTAAAGTGGTACAACCTTTTAAAAGCTCTTTGAATTAGAAAATGATTAAGAATTCCTAATAAAACAGATTTAGACTCTCAAAACCTCTAAATGGGGAAGGAAATAAAGATAAAAAAGCCATGTAAAGATGGCAGATAAACAGAGAGTCTGGATTCTGATTATTGCATTTTCTTGTAATTTTTTAACTTTTAATGAGCTAACAGCAGAGAGAAAACTGATTGCTAAGGCTGCTAAGTTAAACAAATGCATATACTTTAAAGATATCCTGACTTTGAAATCTGTTCATAAGAATACATTACTTGGGAAAAGAGTTTCTGCTTTTGTCTCCATGGAAGATCAAAACCTGTGGATTAGTTCTAGGCAGGTGTGGTTCCATTTGCCAAGGCCACCTGAAGCTCATAAGAGGCTGCCTTGGAGGTGTTGGGAGGAGAGATCGGAGGGAGCAGGCAGTGAAGAAGGACAGAGTGAAGGGGGAGAGTTGTACCCTGGCCTTGCTGATATAGAAACTCCTGAGTCTGTAGACTCAGAGGAAAATCTGCTGGGAGATATTAATTGGGTTAGAGGATATTTTAGGATTGCAAATTATGAACTGAAACCCCTTTATGACATTCTGAAAGGAGAGTCAGCTTTAGACTCCACGGGAGTGATGACAGTGGAAGCCAGAAAAGCACTGCAGGTAGTTGAACAGAGGTTGCAGCATGCCTGCCTAAATAGGATTGTGGAAGGAAAAGATTTTGCCCTATGCCTTTTACCCACATTCAGACAACCCACAGGGCAATCAGGCCCAGTGTTGTGGATACACCCAAAGGTATCGCCTAGTAAAAGTATAGAACATTACCCTACAGAAGTAGCTGATTTAGCTCAGAATGGCATCCGACAGTCCATTCAGTATTTTGGGCATGCACCAGCCATAATAATTGTGCCATACACAGCAGCACAAGTTAACATCCTGTGTGCTGTTGTTGATGATTGGGATATTCTTTGCTGTACCTTTGCTGGAAAAATAGATAATCATTACACACAACATCCTCTTATGACATTTTTTAAGGAGTACCCCATAATTTTTCCCAAGGTCACTATCGCAGAGCCAGTGGCAGGAGCTGTCAGTGTATTCACTGATGGCTCAAAAACAGGAGTAGGTGCCTATATGGTGCAAGACAAACAACCATTTCAACATCAATTTACTTCTGGTACTCCTCAGGTAGTGGAACTTCAAATAGTATGTGAGGTGTTTAAAGAATGCCATTTTGCCTTTAACTTGATATCTGACTCAGCTTATGTGGTTAATGCTTTAAAGGTGCTTGAAGTGGCAGGACCAATCAAATCATCCAGTATGGTCCCTGCCCTATTTAACCACTTGCAAGACTTTAGTTTGCAATGAAAAGAGAGATTTTTTGCTCAACATATCTGTGCTCATACTGGCCTTCCTGGTCCACTCAGTGAAGGCAATGCCAAGGTAGATATGTGCACTGGACAGGACTGGGTATTCTTTACCTCTCCTGTAGTCAAAGCTCAAGAATTTCACCAGCTATAACAAGTAAATGCTAAGACCTTACAACAAAAGTTTCAGATATCCAGAGCTGAGGCACGTCAAATTGTTCTGGATTGTGCTCAATGTGTAGTGTACCACCACCCACCTTCCCTAGGTGTTAATCCCAGAGGGATCTTGCCGTTAAAAGTATGGCAAATGGATGTTACTCACATTTCTGAATTTGGCTCTTTGAAGTATGTGCATGTTTCTGTAGATACGTGCTCTGGTATCTTGCATGTCACTGCCATGTGGGGAGAAAAAGGATGAAATGTCATTGTGCACTGCCTTGAGGCCTGGGCAGCTTGGGGACAGCCCCTGCAGGTAAAAACTGACAATGGTCCTGCTTATACTGGAACACAGTCTACTGCATTCTGCAGACAAATGGATGTACAAGTAACTCATGAATTGCCTTACAATCCACAGGGACAAGGCATAGTGGAACATGCTCATCGCACGCTGAAGGAATGCTTACAAAAACAAAAAGGGGGAATAGGCCACAGCTGCACCCCCAAAGAAAGACTACCTATAGCTCTGTTTACCCTTAATTTTTTAAATTTGGATGTTGATGTCTGCTCCATGGCAGATAAACATCTGATTCTCACCCCTAGCCACAGAGGCATGGTGAAATGGAAGGATATTTTCATGGGCCACTGGCATCGTCCTGATCCAGTGCTTACATGGGCGCGAGGTTCTGTTTGGATCTTTCCTCAGGACCAGCAAGATCCAGTGTGGGTACCAGAATGGCTAACCAGGAAGGTCCGAAATGACAAGTATGATGCTGACTTTGAGGGTGAGGATTGGCCCTGGAATGGGTATCTGTCCCGGTACAAAGCCCTAATGCCATGAGCTTGTTTAGAGCTAGGAGAGATTTTGGTATTACTGTAGCTGTTGTTACAGCCATTTCCCTAGCCACAATTGGGGCCACCATGGCCACCATTGCTGTGAGTCACACCATCCAGACAGCTCAAACACTTAATAATGTGTCTGCCAATATAGCCCATGCCTTAGACATTCAAAGAGGTATTTCTGCCCAGCTTAAAGGCAGGTTGATGTTGGTTAACCAAAGGATTGACCTGGTGCAAGAGGAGGTTGATGTCCTCTGGCAGATGACTCAGTTGGGATGCGAATGGAAGTATCAGGCACTATGTGTGACTTCTATTCACTATGAAAAATTTTCCTATGCTGCAAATTTGTCTAAAGTTGTGTCAAGTTATTTTATAGGAAATTGGCCAGGTGAATTCGAAGCGACCATGGAGAAGTTGAGAGTTGCAATAGTTACTGTGAATTCAACTCGAGTGGACCCTGGAGTTGCTGAAGGACTGACGAGATGGATGTCTACCGCCCTCAATCATCTGAAGGAATGGGCGGGAATGGGTGCTCTGGCTGGCTTGATGGTGCTGATATTTCTGATTTGCCTGTGGTGAATCTGCAAAATGAAGTTCACACAGCGTAGAAGCATGGCCATGATTGTTCATGCCTTCACCGCCATTGAGGCAGGACAGCCTCCACATGTTTGGCTTGCTGCCTTTAAAGAGTAATGTTTGGCATGGGTTGTGAGACTAAGCACTGCACATGGTTTTGCCTAGGTAAGGCTTCATGAAGAGCATGCCTAATTGCATACAGGTTGGCACCCACTATCCTGTCCTCATAAAAATGGGTGCTGGACAGGTCTGTCCCTGTCTGAGTGAATGACACCTGGATTAGGGATAGCACAAGTCCTCTTGCACAATGGAGATTAGGCCTCTGCTCTTGCCCGCTGCTTTTGCTTGATTCTTTAATTTTTAATTATTAAATAAGGGGGAGCTATGGAGAGCTGTCTGCTGCTGTACCCTAAAGATGGTGCTGATTTCAGGCCTCCAACCCCCGTGGGTGAGTGCTCTCTTTTGATAAACAACTCCTTATTTGGCTTGAGCCTGGGGCGTGGTTTGTTGTTGCGTATGTGGACCTATGAGCTGTGCCCACGTGGCTTATTGGGATTGGATGCCCTGAGAATATTTAGTTAGTGGGCAGGGTTTCCCGGGAGGAAAAGCAGAAGCAGGAGAAGAACAAAGAGAGAACAATTGTAAAGGTCCCAAATAAACTACTGAAAGAAGATCCTGGATGTTGCACTTTCCTTGCTGGCAAGGTTGCATGTGACAATAAACTATAATATTCTGATTATGATTTTTTTCACCCCCAATGACTGCCAAATTTTTTTAACTCCCTACCCACACAAACCAACATAATTTTCTTTATTTCTAATTGAAAATTTAAAAAAATTCAGAAAAATAAATAAGGAAAATAAAATTATATTAACTAAAACAAACAGAATAGGCAAAAATAAATGTAAATAAAGAGAGAAAGAAAAAGCAGAGGAAATATACACAGACACAGAGACACATAAATTCACACTCAGAGATATATCCCATAAAACACATAATTTGAAAATATAATATACATATATAAGAACTGTAAAGTTAAAAACAAACAAAAACAAACATGCCAGGTGGTAGTAGCACATGCATTTAATTCCAATATTTGGGACTCAAAGGCAGGTGGATCTCTGTGAGGTTAAGGCCAGAGCTGTTACACAGAGAAACCCTGTCTCAAGAAACTATAACACAACAACAACAATAATAATAATAATGAAAAAAGAAAAACTAAAATAAAAGCAAAGCATGCCCAAGCTGCAAACCACAACCACTGAACAGCTTGGGACCTGAAACACCTTGGACTGACTCCTTGGATTCCACTCCCCCTAGAGGAACACCTGACTCAGTCTTGATGTTGGAGGGAGAAAACTGGATTTGCCAGGAGTGGAGGCTGAACTAAGCAATATTGAGAAAGCAGACCTTGGGACCATCTGCCCATGGCGGTGATGGGGAGATGTGGAGAAGAGAGAATGACCTGATGTGGTGGGAGAGGGAAGGGACTTTGAATAAGGATATACAAGGAATAGAAAATGTGACTTCTTTACTCATAATAATAAAAAAAAGGGAAAGAAAGAAGATGAAAAATAAAAATTTCTGAAAAATATTATCTAAACAAACCCTCCAAAAATATAGTTGAGATGATTTGTGTTGACCACCTATTTCTGGGCACAGTTCTTGCCCTTACTTAAATGAATGTGATTTATGCAGCTATTAGATTTCATTGTAAAAAAATCTGTTTTTTCTTTATGAGCAGTAATCAATTTAAGATTGCTTGTTGAGTTTGAAAAGAAAGCTTGTGTCCAATTCCCTTTCAATATGGAAGATACATATATCTTAAAACTCTATGGACTGTGTCCATGTTGCCACAGAATCTGTGAGTTCATATATGTGTTAATCCATTGGAGTTTAGAATGCCTTGTTGTTTTTGATTTTTTTTTTGTTTGATTATTTTGTTTTGTTTTGTGTGTGTGTCTTCCACCTGCACTGGCTCTTTTATTTCTGCCTTCTCTTATGCAGAATTCCCTGAACCCTCATAAAAGGAATTTGATAGATATGTCTATCATTTTATGAGTGAGTGTTCTAATGTTTCTCATGCTCTACACATTGTCCAGTTATGAATTTATGTATTTGATCTCAGATACTTTGCATAAAACTTCTTTGATCAAGACTAAATAAGACAATAATCCAAGTGTATAGCAGAAAGACATTAGAAGTAATTTTATACCATAGAACAATGGTATTTTGTTTAATCTTAGGACCATGGCCTATCTAATCTTGAGTTATGGGTACCTAAACAGTATCATTCATGGAGTCAATCTTCTTGAGTGGGTCTTAAATCTAATCAGAGGGTGGTCGGTCACTCCAACAATTTTTGTGTCACTATTGAACCAGCATACCAGTGTACATGTCAATGTTGTAGATCAAAGTGTTTGTAACTTACTTAGTATTGCCTTTCTCTTGTATTAGCATGCAGAGTACAATCTGGTACCATGAACTTTAATTTTATGATGGGAGAGATGAAGGCATTTGGTAGGCACCATCTCAACTTCTTCATTACCAATTAATTACATTGGTGCTGCCTTCAGCAATGTGATCTAGCCTAGTGGAGAACGATAAATAAATAGCCTGACAATAAACTTGGCTTTTCGGGAGCATACAACTCAGTTAGATGTAACTTATTCTATGCACGTTAGGGTTTCTTTAAGTGGTGAGAGATGTATAGTAGGGACTAGTATGGCTAATATGAATAGAGAAGCAATAAAGGTGTATGTGCAAGTGTCTCTAGAAACAGCGTCCTTTGGGTATACAACCAAGGGAGTTACAGCTGTACTTTGGGGTAGATCTCTTTCCAGTATCCAGATGAATTCCCAAACTGATTTTTATAGTAGCTATACAAATTTGCTTTCTGAGCAACATAAGATGAGTTCCCCCTATCCAAATTCTTGCTAGGATGAGCTATTATCTGTTTTATTGATTATGACAACTATGACTTCTGGAAAATAACATTACAAAGTAGTTTTGATTTACTTTTTGTGATAAATAATAATATTGGACAATTACTTGTTTCTCACAAAATTCATCATTTTAGAAAGTGTTATGGATAGCTATCTCATTTTAATTGGGTAATTAGTTTTCTTGATGTCTAGTTTTTTGAGTTCATTATATATGTTGGATATTAGAACTCTTTCAGATGTGCAACTGATAAAAATATCTTTTCACTCTGTAGCCTGCTGCTATGTCCTAATGATGTTGTCCTCTGTCTTAGGGAAAATCATAGGATCCCAATAATTAATTGATGTTCTTAGTGCCTATAATATTGATGTTCTTAAATAGAAAGTCTTTCCCTGTGACAATGAGGTCAAGACTATTCCCCAGCTTTTATGTTATTAAATTTAGCATATCTTTCTTATGATGATATCTTTGATACACATAGAGATGAATTTTGTGTAGGGTAATTAGTGTAGGTTGATTTGTATTCTTCTATATGCAACCATCCAGTTTGAACAGTACCATTTTCATTAAGATGATATGTCTTTCCAAGTGTGTGTTTCTGACTTCCATATAAAAATTCAAGTATCTGTAAAAGCATGTAGTGATTTTTCTGTTTCCAGTCTGATTCCATTGATTAATATGTCTGTTTTTGTGCTGATACAAAGCTGTCTTCATTACTGTACTCCAAATAAGTTTGGGGAAGGGGTTACCTACTTCAGTTCTGTTCTTAGTAAAGATTATTTTAGTTTTTCTACGCTTATAGTATTTATATACATACATTAATACATACATATATACACATTTATATATATGAATGTAAATCACTGACAACTGATGAAGAAGAATTTATTTTTTATTTAGGAGGTTTAGGGAGGAAACTCACTAATATAAGACATTAAACATTTGTGTGAATTCTGGAAAGCTAGACTGGCCTACCAGTCTGAAGCTCAGAGGGTCAGATATTTTACTCAAGAATACCAGACAGCAAACAGGGAGAGATATCAGAACCATACTTGCACTCATTCTTAAACTAGCCTTCTGGTCATGCCCCAAATACTGAGGCTTCAAGGCCTAAAGGCCATGTCTCTTGGTCAAGGTGATGGTGATTCCTCTCTAGTACATGTATAAAGCTAAAATATATATTTCACTATCTGTAAAAAAATGTGTTGGAATATCTATGAAGATTGCATTAGCTCTGCAGACTGCTCTTCATAGGATGGCCATTTTTACAATATTAATCATACCAATCCATGAACTTGAGAGATATTTCTCCCTAAAGATATCTTAACATTCTTTAAAATGCTTCTGTTATACTTATCTTTCTTTTATTTGCTGGATTAAAGTTACCTCAAGATAACCCTTCTGAGGCTATGGTTAACAAATGTTTCTATGATATATTTTAAATTCCTTTCAGTCTATATTTAGAAAACTACTGATTTTTCTGTGTTAATTTTGTATGTAGCTAGTTTGCTGAAATTATTTATCATCTGCTATAGTTTTCTGGTAGAATTTTTACATCATTTATGTATATAATAATATCAACTCCAAATAAAGAATTTGACTTCTATTTTGGTTCGTATCCTCTTGATCTTTTTTTTTTTTTTTTCAGTTGTCTTATTGCTCTGAGGCTTCAAGTAACATACATAAAAAAAAAAAAGAAACAGCATGTCTTTTTCTTCAATTTGAGGAACTGTTTTGTGTTTCCTTCCTTAACTTCATTTAAGTTAATGTTTTTTTGTTGGCTTGTTTCAAGTTGCCCTTATTATGTTGATGCATATCTTTTGTACCCTTAGTTTCTTCAAGACTTTTTTTTTGTCATGAGAGGGTGTATATTAAGTAAAATGCCTATTCTGCATCTAATGAGACAATCCTGTATATTTTACCTTTCAAGATGTTTGTAGGATGGACAATGTTTACCAATGTATATATGTTCAACCTTGCCTGCATTTCTGAGATAATACTTACTTGATCAGTGTTGTAGTGACCCTTTTGACAATCAGTTTGCAAGAATTTTTACTGAGAATGTTTATTTCTATATGAAAAATGAAATATGATTTGTCTTTATGTGGTTTAACTTTAATGTAACTGTAAGAATTAGGAGTGTTCCTTTTTTTCTATTTTTTGGAATCATTTGAGTAGTATTGGTATTAGATATGTTTTTGAAACTTGATATAACTGTGAGCTGAATCCATCTGATGCTTTTTCCTTTGAATGGTATACTTTAACTATAGCATCTACTTCAGAAGTGATAGTAGCTCTGTTTGCTTATGCTGTCTTAATTTTGTTAGGCAATATCTGTCAAGATATTTCTCTTAGCTTTTCCAATTTTATGAAACACAGATTTTTATATCATGCAATTGTGATTCTTTGGGTTTCCTTAGCATCTTTTGTAATGTCCTCTATCTAAAGCATTATTATTTTTTTACCATCTCTCTCCACTTGTTTTTCATTAAGTTGGCTAAGAGCTTAATTAATCACACTGCTTTTCTTAAAGAAACAACTTTCTGTTTCATTGATTCTTTGTATTGTCTATTGTTTGTTTCTTGTTTTTTTTTCCATTTCATTGATTTAATCCTCAAATTTGTATGGTTTTTTTGCATCAACTTGTCTAGGTGTTCTTTCTTTGGTTATTCTGATAACTTGTTGGTTGTGATCCATTTTGGGCTCATATGACCCTTCAAAACAGGCTGTATTTTAGGTAGTCTGAATAACAGATATTTACATTATGATTCACAACAGTAGAATAATTGCAGCTCTAATATAGCAAAAAATACTTTTATGGTTGGGGGTTAATATAATATGAAAAAACTTTCAACATTAGAAAGGTTGAGAACCATTGCTATAGAAATTTTCAGATATACTGTTGTTATTAATATGTTTCTTTTTCACAAAATAAATAAGTGCTATGACTTTGCCTCAGAACTGATTTTACTCTTTCTCATAGGTTTCATTATGCTGTATTTTTATTTTAATGCAGTTCTAAACATTTTTTTAATTTTTCTTTTCACACACTATTCAAACAATAGTTTTATTTCTTTATTTTATAATTTTGTAGACTTTCTGATGTTTCTATTGTGCTTCATATCCAGCATTAATACATGTTTGTCAAGTGGGATTTAGTTTGTTCTTTAAATTTTTTGTATATGTTGAAACTTGCTTTGTTCCCAAGCATTTGATCAATTTTTTGAGAAAGTTTTATGAGCTAATGTAAAGATTTTTTTATATTTATGTAAAATGTTTTGTAAACATCTGTGTCTATTTGATTTATGACATCATTTAACTACAGCAGTTTTGTTTAGTTTTTGTCCTAATGACCTCTCTTTTGAGGAAAGCATGGAATTAGAGTCATACATATTACTGTATGAGAGATATTATGTTAAGTTGTAGCAGTGTTTCTTTTATGATCCTGGTGCCACTTCTATTTGGAGCATACATATTGAAAATTACAAGATCTTCTTAGTAGAAATTTTCTTTGATGAGTGTATAATGTTCTTTCTAATCTCTTCTAATTACTTTGAGTATAAAGTCTAATTTGTAAGATAGTAAAATTGTTGAACAACTTGGCTTCTTAGGTCCATAATCTTAGAATAACTTTATTCATCCCTTACAATGAGGTGATATCTGTCCTTGTTGGTAACGTGTGTTTCTTAGATGCTTCAGAAGGATGGATTTTGTTCTCATATCCATTTAGTTAGTCTGGTTTTGTTTGTTTGCTTGTTTTTAAATTTGAAAATTAAATCCAATGATGTTGAGAGTTCTCAATAAGCAACATTTTTTGATTCCTGATATTTTATTTTGTGTATGAATTCTTTCAACCTTTACTTGATTTGATAATATGGATTATTTCTCATTGGGGGGTTATAGGTAACCTTTTAAGATTAAAATTTCTCTTCAAATGACTTATGTAGAAAAAGATTTATAAAAATATTATTCTATAATTAAAGGTTTTTCTTTTTTCTAATGTCATTGAAAGTTTGCCAGTTATAGTACTCTTATCTGTCATCTGTGGTCTTTTAAAGTTTTGACTGTCTCTCTCACTCTCTGTCTCTCACACACACATATTCTCTTTATCTCTGTCTTTGTCTCTCTCTCACACACACATGCACACACAATTATTATCTTTGACTAAGTTACCTATTTATTCTACCTGGTCTTCAATGTTCTTAATATTCCCTGTTCCTTCTTGTACATATGTTTTGAGACATGCTTTAGAGTTCTAAAATTTTAAATTTTTGATTTATGTCAAATTATGCTCCCTTCAGTCCTCCCATTTCTGCTTTCTTTTTTATTTAAATATAGATTTTTAATTAAAAATGTTTTTATGTACATTCCTGCTCACACTCCCTTTCTTCCTCCCAATTTTTCCCAGTCCTTCCTCAGGCTCCCCCATCACATCCCCCTCCAACCATTCCTCAAAGAGGGCAAGAAGACCCAAAGTAGGTCAGTTCAGTTTGCTGTACCTATTTGAGGTAGGTCCAAATCCCTCATCCCAATATTAGGGGTGGGTTAGGTAATACTCCGTAAGGAATATGTTCCAAGATGACAGTTCATGAAGCAAACATTGCCTGACCTTATTCCATAAAGTTATATATATATTGCCCTTGCCATTTGACAGTCATCTACCTTTAGAGTGTTTATTTCCTTTTCCTGTAGATGCCCCAGTGGCTGTTTTAAATCACTGAGTTCCTGAAAGCTCCAGACAGCCATCTCTGTAGTATCATAAATGAGGCTCAGAACCAATTATTGGGAGAAGGCTGAAAGATTAGAGAGAGAAAGCACCACAGTCAATTCTCACCCAGCTGTCTTGCAACTTCCTCAGGCTGGCTCCTGGTTGCCAGTAGCTTCTGTTCTCTCTGGGTTTCTACAAGCCCTTATATACCCTATACCAGAATTAATGGCGTGTAACCTTGAACTCACAGAAACAGAAGTTCTGTCTCTGGAGTTGTGGAATCAAGGATGGAGGTCACCATTCCTGGCTCTCCCTGTGCTGAGATTAAAGGCATGTGTGATTGAATGAGCTGTTTATCTTTGTATTCAAGATTTAAGAATTTCCTGCACTGTCTGCCTAGGATTTGACTGGCTGCTCTCTCCCAAATATTCAGATTTTATCAAATGTATAATATACATCCACATATTCCCTTTTCTGTCAAAAATAAAAAGAAAGTTATAACTAACATAGGAAAGACCATATACAATAGGTAAAATAATTATATACAATAATATACAAACAATAATTACATAAGGAATGTCCAGTATTCATTAACAATTGACAGATTCAAAGAAAGTATTCCATTATTTATCCTATTTTGTTGAGTCCAAAGGATTGTACCTAATCTACTTTGTATCTAACTTGTATTACTGAAAACTATATTTTGATGTCTCTTAAACTTACTTTAACTTTTCTTTTCTAAAACTGCCACTAGATAAATATAACTATTAACTATCTCATCTTCTATTTCCTCAGAGACCCAAGAAGTAAATAATATTAAGCAAATAATAATTTCCAAAAATGTAAGAAACGAAACAGCTGGCTGCCTGGACAGTCACCCAAAGTTCCTCTGTGTTGTTGAAGTATCCATCTTCGGCCTACAAGCCTAGCATGTCTGATAGACTTCTCTGGGAAGCAGGATATTCCCAAAGTCCTGTCTACTTTGTTTTGGCAATTCTTTTGTGTGTTTCTTCTGTTTGTCAGTTTTGAATATCATATTATCAGCAGTCAAAGTAAGAGTACTTTCTTACCCAGTGGCTAACTTTTGTCACAAAGAAGGTCAACTCATATGCAGGAGTTTCCTTGGTGTCCATAATCTTCTCTGAAGTGGATTGGTCCTGCCAGGAGCAAATGTTCCATTATCAAAAAAATAATAACCTATGTTTTTGAAATTTCTTAAATGCCATATTTTATAGATCTCTGAAGGGCTTGAAGAATACCTGTCCATTTAAAATATATCTGATCTTGAAAACATATCTAATATGACTGTAAGTTTGATTGTAATGTCTAAATACTAACTTACACTTCTTTATATCCTAATTAATTGGTAATAATAACTTCCTGGACTAGTAATTATATAATGCATTGAACAAACAGGAATATATATGTATAGTGGGAAAATTAATCTCAACCTTATAGCAATATACACAATTTGTAAAAAAATATAAAAAATCAAGTCCAGTGTAAAATATTTAAAGTTAGTAATTTTTAAAAAGTAAATTCAATAATCTACTCTTATATCATATTATAAATCTCTATAGGACTCATGATCATAATCCTCATCCCTTTGATCATATACACTCTCCACTCTCTCTTCTTAGCTGGAGTGGAGCTTGACCTGATGCTTAGCTATGTATCTCAGTTTTCACCTCAATTTATTGCTGGATGAAGGTTCTACAATGACACTAAGGGTGGTCATTCATTTGAACATAAAGAAGTTTTATTTAGGCATCCACTTCACTATTGGTTGGAGTCCTAGCTAGGGATATCCTGTGTGTTGTTGGAAGTTTCCTAAGTACCCAACATCTTTCCCACTGCACAGTGGTTTCCTTTATCAAGCTATCCATCTCTTTTTAGTCCTCCTTTGTTGCTCCTCTCATTCAACCATCTCCATCTCTGTTGATTGGTTCTCATCTCTTTTTGATCACTACCCATTATGATCATCTGATCAACTGATTCAGATGATCTTGTCTATTTTCTCATCTCTAGATTTCTCTCTTAAATTCCTTCTAATCCCAAGCTATTCAGTGTTTGAGACCTGGATATTCTTTGCTTTTTTGTCTAAAATCTACTTATGAGTGAGTACATCCCAGGCTTATCTTTCTGAGTCTATGTTACTTCACTCAGTAGTATACTCTCCAAACCAATTCATTTATCTCCAAATTTTAGGATGTCATTTTTTTATTGCTGAGTAGTACCCCATTGCATGCCATAATTTGTTAATCTATTCTTCAGTTAAGGGGCAACTAGGTTGTTTCTAGTTTCTGGCTATTACAAATAATGTTGCTATGAACAGAGTGGAGCTAATGCCTTTGGGGAAAAAATGTGCATCCATTGAGTATATGCCAAATAGTGGTATTGCTGGATCATTGATTCTCAGTTTTCTGAGGAATAGCCATACTGCTTTTCAAAGTGGCTGTACACTCCCACTGACAATAAAGGAAGATTCTTTCACTCAACATCCTCTCCAGCATAGGCTGTCATCTCTGTTTTTGGTCTGAGTCATTCTGAGAGGTGTAAAATGATACCTCAAAATTGTTTTGATTTGCATTTCTCTGATGACTAAGAAATGTTGAACAATTCTTTAAGTGACTTTCAACCATTTATAATTATTATGTTGAGAATTCATGTTTTAGCTCTGAGCCTGATTTTTAATAGGTTTATTTAGGTTTTGGCTTCTGTTTTCCTGAGGTCTTTATATATTTCGGAGAGTAGACTGTCAAATGTAAGGTGGGCAGAGATATTTTTTCATTTTGTAGGCACTTATTTTGTCTTATTGACACTGCCCTTTGACTTATAATAACTTCTCAGTTTAAGGAGATCCCAATTGTTAATCGTTGTCCTCAAATATTATTAGCCATCATATACAGTAAGGATAAAATGCTAAAAGAGGAATAAGAGAAACATCACCCTTTATAATAGCAGCAAATAGCACTAAATATTTTGGGGTAACCAAAGAAGTAGCAGACTTTTTGAAAAAAACTTCAACTCATTTAAAAAAGAAATTGAAGAGAATATTAAAAAATGAAAGAATTCCCATGTTCCTGGATAGGTAGGATCAATATAGTAAAAATGGTAATCTTATCAAAAGCCATCTACAGATTCAATGCAATACCTGTCAATCCCAACACAATTTTTTTTACTGACCTTGAAAAAATGATACTCAACTCCATATGAAATAATCAGAAACCAAGGATTGACAAAACAATCCTGTTCAATAAACGAACTTCGGAAGGCATCACCATACCTGACTTTAATCTATACTATAGAGCTACAGTAATAAAAACAGCTGGTACTGGCATAAAAAGAGATTTGTGGAATAATGGAATCAAATCAAAGACCCAGACCTTAATCTATGCACCTATGAACCTCTGACTTTTGACAAATAGGTAAAAAAATACAATAAAAAATAATATCTTCCTAAAATGGTGCTAGTATAACTGGATGTTAGTATGTTGGAGAATGCAAATAAATCCATATCTATCCTCCTGCATAAAACTCAAATCCAAGTGGATCAAAGGCCTCAACATTCACCCATATACACTAACTTTGATAGGAAAAAAAGTGGGAAATAGTCTTTAATGCATGGGCACAAGTGACTACTTCCTAAATATAATACCAGTAGCACAGTCATTATTTCTGCTTTCATGTCTTGAATTATTTATTCCATTTTATTTCATCATTTATTTTTGTTCTCACAAACTATATTAAGTAATTTACATGTATTCTCTTACTCTCATCAAATATATTCGTAAAAGCTATTAAAATCTGTCTCTTGTACCTTAGCTACATTGTGATTTTCAGGTTCTAATATCCTAGGATTGCTGAGTTTTAGGGAAAGCATATTGTCTCGCTTGTTAATGATTGTTCTTTACCTTGGTATTTAGTTATGTAAGTCTAGGGTAATTGTAGTTTTTGGTATTGATATCTGTTCTGGCCTTGCAGAGTGATATTCTCTTTCTTCTTTAATGCTACCATCTCTGGATCTTAGAAAAGTGTAGTGGTTCTTTATTAACTTATAGAGAGCATTTCTGAGTCTTTGCTAGGTGTGACCACTAGAATTACCAGGTAAAAGTGTGTTTCTATGTATTGGAGTGCCGACATAAAGGAACGGAGATGGAATAGAATGAGTGGATTGTGAAAGAAGGGGTCCACTGGAAACAGGGAGCTGGCTGTGCCATGGAATTAGGAGTGCCCTGTGAATTAAGACAGAGAGGGAAAGTAGTGCCCTCTGAGAAGTCAGCTATAGGGGTCAGGAGAAAATGGCGACATAGAAATGGAGGAGAGGAAATCATAAAGTGAGAAATATTTTAAAAATTTGACATTGCATCTAAGAATTTGGAAGTTGTATCCTTACATAGGTAGAAAGAAATTGTCTTTATTACATCCATCAAAAATCTATGACAACAATATTATTTTCCACAGCATGGACACTTTTCATCTTCAAACAGAATGTGCATAAGAAATTTTAAAAGTATTTTACAATTATTCTCCACGTTATAATATAGAGTTGTAACCTTATATCAAAGTGCTTGCTTGCCTTAGTCTGGCAGGGCCATGGGCAGGTGATGAGACTTTTGAAAGGAAAGGAAATAGCTTGTTTGGATTTTGTTTCTTCATTCATTTGTGCTGTCTGCTCTGGCAGAAGCATCCCACAGATAAAAGCATCTATGCATTTTAGTTTTAGACTTAGCCTCAAATGTAAAAGTAATACTGGAATCCTGTTTGGCAAGGAAAAAAAGTTTCTATTAGACTTTGTTACAACTCTCTGTCTTTCTTCCATTCTTTGTTTTTTCTTTTTAAGAATATCTTCACATTCTCAGTTCAAATCATTCCCAGAAAAGGGCAGAATCCTAAGTTAACAATTACTATCATAAAATTACTGTGAGAAAAACATCATGAATAAAATTGAACATAGTATGTAACAGTCCAGAAAGAAGTGTGCTTATGTTCTTTCCAAGAGAAAAAGCTCCCTCAATGTTAATGGTTTTCATTAAGATAGTTACTGACTGATTAAAAAATAAATTTTTAAAAAATTATAAGTGCATTAAGTCTAAACAGAATCATAGTACACAGCACTATTATATAAAATATTCTATGCAAAACCATCAGAATATATATGGTAAATAACATGAGGTATTCACAATAAATCTGGGAAAATATTGGTTTGAATTTTCAATGTTATTTAGTGATCACTATCCACACTCTCCTTTTTTTTTTCTCTTTCACATCTTTTCTCCACTACATTAAAACTATGAGATAATCACCAGACAATATTTTTGCTATTTACAGCTTTGTGTTTTTAATATTCATGTCTGTTACCTTGTGAACTTTTAGCCTATTAAATGACAAAATTTATTTTTATTGTATGCTTTCTTTTTTATAGTCTACAATTAGAAATCAGCAGAGGAAAAGATATAGTTCCATGATAGATATTCTCCAGCCTATTTTGATTAAAGCATTCTCATTAAGTTAGTAGTTTAATAATATTTTGTATTCTAGTAAAATTAATGATTATTTAATTACCAGGTAGATGACTTAGAATGTAAAAGTTTTTGCTATACAACTGAAGGCCTAAGTTAATTTCTGGGACTCATAGCAAAGAAGGAGAGAACGAACATCTTTGAGTTCCATCTGACCTTTACATGTGCAGTGTGGTACATCCACACATATAAAACCACAAAATTTATAATATATAATTTTGCCAAAGAATTATTTGCATGTTTTACACTTTTTAACCTACGATATTATGAAGATCACTGTTGCTTCATGTCTCAGAGCCTTGAAAGTTCTTTGTCTTTATTATTTTTTAAATCAGGAATAAAATTATTTTTATTGATATGTAAATTATTTTAAAGCTAGAAACTTCAGAGAAATTTACATTAAGTGAAATAGGATTACATAGATATACTATTCTGATGTCATAAACTTCTGTCACTGAGCTAAGCCTGTTAAGTCTCACTGTGGAAATATAAAGAAAGGAATAGAAATACTCAGCTGCCTCACTTTCACCTAAACTACAAAGTTAACTTGCTTGACCTGAAAAATCACATCCCAATATACTTTCACTGCTAACATTTACTTACCCTCCTATGTGGTGGTGCTACTTTGTTTGTGTAATGAGAACTTTATGGTAGAAGAATTCTGCTGCAAGATCAATATTAACTTTTATCATGAGCAACACACTGTGTTTTCTTTCCTTGCCATTTACTTTAGGTTTAGTTATGAACTACCTGAGTGAAATCAAAGAATCTATTGAACTTAGAGTGATATCATAACACCTGGGTGAAAATAAACTGATCTTTGTGGCTGTACATGAAAGCCTAGCAGAGACACAGACACTTCAAGCAGTATGTGTTTTTCAGAGTGGTAATCCCATAGAACCACTTTTAAATTTGTATATTCCTATATTGTTTGATCCTCACCATTACTTTAAGAGTGGAGCTGATTATTTTATTTTGTAGAACTAGATGTGCTTAACATAGGAGGTGGTCAGTTCCTTTATATTGATACCACATCTTCTATGAGGTTTAAAGAGAAGCAGTAATTGAGCAGATCTAAAGAAGAAAGCTCTTCTGTCTATAATGACAACAACATCTTTTATTTTCTTTGTTTATTGTTACAGTGGCCCACTACAAATTCCCAGGCTGGCCTTGAACTCCATTTTTACTCTCATAATTTTCTTTTCTTTTCCCCCAGTGGTGTGATTACAGGACTATACACAATACTTGCCCATTACACTTTCAACTCCTTCAGTATCTTAAACACTGTATCTCTTCAAAACTTTGCTATGTTGTTTCTCATGTATACTCTTGAGATACTTCTGTTTCTTTGTTTTTTCTGTCTGTCTCTTTGGTCTTTCTACATAATACTTTTATTTCCATAGACAGTTTGCCCTTTCTCTGCTTCCTCCTTGCCAAGGAATTTTTACCATGTCAATGTTGCATGTTCCTATGAAATCCTCACAATGACTTCAAAACATTTATTATAATCTTACAGAAATGTCATTTTGTAGTATCTATCATTTCCATTTCTTCGTTATCTTTGAAAATTCTATCATAGTATATTTCTTAGAATTCCCTGAAATAACCCGTGTTTTTTCATTTTTGAAGCATTTTAAAAATCTGAATTAAATATAAGTGTTCACACATGAATTAGCTTGAACTCCCATGTCTATTTCTTCTTTATTCTGCATTATTAGATGAATTTGTTACTTCTATGTGTAAAAATATTTTTAAATAGTAAAACTTACCTTCCTGCCACATTTGCTTTGGGATGTTTGTGGAACTTGGTGAGTTCTCAACAGAAAAAGCACACTATTTGATAACTTTTTATTTGTGTGTCTGCCAAGTTGGACCACTTTGAGTCTCTAGGAAGCCTAGCTGCTTATGTTTATCTTTCATAGGCACAAGAATGAGAGAATCATTTAAATTTTGCCACTGACTTAATTGATGCACATTATGTGATAGAACAAAACAAGCAAAACAATTTTAACTATGGGTCTATGGGTCTGGCTCCGTAGTTAAAAGCACATGCTGCTCTTGTAGAGTACCTGGTTTGTCTTTCAGTGCCCACAACCACTGGAACTCCATTTCCATGGCTTCTGATATCTTCTTTTGAGAGGAGTAGGCACCAAGAATGTGATGCATTTGTATATATAAAAAATACTCATATATGGCTGACAAAATAATTTTTAAAATATTGGCTCTTTTCTCAGAACTTTGATTTTTTATAATATCATTGAAAGGTCAGTATAATTTACTACATTTTTCTAGTATAAATTACTTATTGGAAAATATAAACATAAATCAATAGATTATGTAATTTTCAATAGCAAGCATATATTGTTATTCTGCCTCATTGATTTTACACTCATACTGTTACTCAAATTTCAATGGAGAAACTATTAATATTTAAATATTCTTAATTTAAAATATGGCTTGTTCCAGCAATTTTAATAACCATGTGCCTAAAGTTGAATACTCAAAATATTAAGCAGAAATTATTAAAATTATCTCATAAAAGGGAGGTATGTTTTTTCCAAAACTAATGTTTCAAGATATGTCTTCAGGTAGACCCCAGCAGACATCAGCAGGTGAGAGATTTCAGGCAAGCTGCACCATCACTGTGGCCACCTACAGGAATCTGTACCCACAAGGCAATCTCTGCCACAAAAATCCACTAACCTATCCTCTCCTTGGCCAATCATCCCCTGAAAATTCAGCAGCCCCAATAGGCACAAGCTGCACCAGTTGAAAAACCAGGTAACTGACTGTTCTTTCAGGTAAATTGCCCTAATCTCTACGCCCTAAGCTTCAGGGCATAGCTCATGCCACTGCAACTCACATCTCAGGCAGAGAAGAGCAGCTGGGCCCTGTCCTCAACTCTAGAGGAACTCCTCTGCACTAGTATAGTTACCAGCAGCCAGCTAGCAGGTATGAGGGCTCTAGAAAAACTGTAGCACCACCACTGCCCCCCAATAAACAATCTTCCCATAATACCCACTCTGTAAACCAACCATGTCTAACCCATCATCCTCCCTGAGGACAGCCCTGCATGTAACATCAGTGGACCCTTATAGGCACAAGTGCCACCTACACCCATTGGAACTATAAAATTCCCTATAGGCACAAGTAGCACCTATACCAGTTGTAACATCCCATCACAGATGAAGCAGAAAAATACAACCCTATAAAATAACTTTATATATAAAGATGATAAAGGCCTTTAAATAGGAATTGAAAATATCCTTTAAAGAAATTAAGTAGAAAACAAAAAGTCATAAGAAACTAATAATTCTCATTAAGAAAGTCAACAAAAATATAATAAAAATGGTAAAGGAAATAGTTCTAGACTTGCAACAAAGAAAGCATAAACCAAGGAAACTGTGGAAATGGAAAATCTGGGTATGTTAACAGAAACAAAAAATACAAGTACCTCTAGAAGAATAAGATATGGAAGAGAGAATCTCTGGCAAGGAAGATACCATAGAGAAAATAGATTCATTGGTAAAAAAATGTTAAATCCAAAAAATTTTTAACACAAAATATCCAGAAAAATCTTGGACACCATGGAAAGACCAAATCTAATATTGATAGAGATAGAAAAGAGAGAATTCCATCTCAAAGGCACAAAAAATATATTTAATAAAACCATAGAAGAAAAGTTTTCCAAATTAAGAATATGTTTATTAAATTAAAAGAAGCTTCTAAAGTATCAAATAGATTGGACTTGAAAAAAGTCCATTCACTACCTAATAATCAAGACACAAACATATGAAGTGAAAAAAATTATATTAAAAGCTGTAAAGAAAAATGGCCAAGTAACATATAAAATCTGACCTATCAGATTTACACCTGATTTCTCAATGGAGACTTTAAAAAACAGAAGGTCCTAGACAAATGTTTTGCAGATACTAAAAGACGAATAAGTCCAGACTAATATACCCAGGAAAACTTTCAATCAGTATAGACAGCGAAGGATTTTTCAAGTTGGAACCAGATTTAAACAATACCTATCCAGCCCTACAGAAAGTTCCTGAAAAATTCCAACTCAAGGAAGTTAGCTGCACCCACAAAAACAAAGGCAATATATAATCTCACATCAGCAAAATTCTAAAGGGAAAAACACATACTATCACTGTTGTGCTCAAAGTTGTAACGCTGGAGAGACCACCAGAGACAAGGACATAGCAGAATGCAAAAGCAAGGTTTACTAAATAGAGACTATCTCCCTCCTGAACCATTCCAGATGTCTGTTACATCAGAATCATGCAGGAGGGTTAATTAGGGCCGCAGGGGGCGGGGGCAGGGGGGGGGGCTCTTTTTATAGCCCAAGGCTGGTGAATTGGGTTCAGGTGAGGATAATGGTAGCAGTCATTAGCTGATTAGCTCTTGCTAGGGGCTTTCCTGAAACTAGCGTTGGGGCTCTGGCTAACAATGAGTCAGGCTTTTGATTGGTTAGCACCAAGGTGAAAATAACAGTGGGTGCATATCTTATGGTCTTAGGTCAGTTCAACCTATTTTCATTTTATTATTATTTTTTCCCTGGCATGTTTGGGCTATTTTTGTGCAGGGTCCCATAGCTCCTCCTTGGGGTATGGTCAAGCTGTTCTGGTTCTGTGCCCTGGAATGTCTCCTATAGAGTGAGGAAGCCCACCACCAACCCTGGAATGTGCAGCTGCCCCAGGCCTCAGCAAAAGATGCATTTCAAGGAGTTTTACTTCCTTCTCATAATGGGAAGTTCCCACAACAATACATAACAAAACAGAACAAAAACAAATAACAAGAATTAAGCATCACTGGTCTACAATATCTTTTAATATCAATAGATAGCATTCACCAATAAAAAAAAATCGCAGGCTAAAAGAATGGATAGTAACACAGGACCTATTCTTCTGCTGCATATAAGAAACACACCACAACATCAAAGACAAACATTTACTTAGATTAAAAGATTGGAAAAGATTTCCCAATCAAATGCACCTAATAAGTAAGCTGGATAGCTGTACTAACAACTCTTAAGATAGTCCTCAGACTAAAATTAATCAAAAGAGATGCAGAAGAACATTTAATATTCATTACAGAAAAAATATCCATAAAGATGAAGTATCAATTTTGAATATTTATGCCCCAAATACAAGGGATCCCACATTTGTCTAAAAATTTACTGAAGCTTAAATCACACATCAAAACCTACACATTAATAGTGGGAGAGTTTAACACCTTACTTTCACTAAAGGGCAGGTTTTTTGGGCAGAAACTTAACAGAGAAATACAAATATTAACAGTTGTTAAGACTCAAATAGACCTAACAGACATCTACAGAACATATTACACACACACTCACACACAGACACACAATTCTTCTCTTCAGGATGTAATGGAATGTCCTAAAATTGACCTCATACTTGGTCACAAAGCAAATCTCAACAACAATAAAAGTGTTTGAATAGCCCCCTGTTTTTATTAACATCACTGTGTCTTGAAGTTAGAATTCAACAGCAACACAACTATGGAAGGCCTACCAACTCATGGAAATTGACTATTTCACAACTGAATTATCACTAAGTCAAGGAAGAAATATAGGAAAGACTTCCTAAATTTCAAAGAAAATGAATGCACAACATACCTGAGCTAATGGGACATTATAAAAGCGATGCAAAGAGGAAAGTTCATAGCATTTAAATCCTATATAAAGAATTTGAAAAATCTCACACTAGCTCCGTAACATCACACCTGAATGCTTTAGAACAAAAAAAAATCCAACTCACCTAGCAGGAGTAGATGGCAGGAAATAATCCAACCCAGAACTGAGAACAACAATATAGAAACAGAGCAAAATACAAAGAAACAATGAAACAAAGTGTTGGTTATTTGAGAAAAAGAAGGAGACAGATAAACTCTTATCCAGTCTGACCAAAATGCAAATAGAAATATAAAAATAAACAAAATTAGAAAAGGGAGACAGCCTATCTGCTGCAGAATAAAGCTTCTCTGATTATGTCTAAATAAGGCACTAAGCAATGAGAATAGCAGAGTGCCATTGAATGTCATTTTACTATTATTACATTTTTTTAGACCTGCAGTATTTTGTCTCTAGGCTATGAAGAGTACGCAAACCTTCTTTAGACCATCAGCTTCCAAATAATGACACAGGTACCTTTTATTATTTATGAAAGCTTGGCTTATTCCCCAAACACTCATATAAGGTTAATCTATTTATATTAAGCTACATTCTGCCATGTGACTTGTTACCTCTTCTCAGTACCATCTCACTTTCTTAGTATCTGGTTGGTGAAATCTCTACCTTTCTTAATAATGTTTGGATTTGGCAAAATACAAAGTTATTTTGCTACCTTGAAAACATAAGTCATGAAGCAATAAAAAGTTTTATGAAGTATATTTTATATTTGACAAAATCAAGACAAAATCAAACTGGGAATCAACCTCCTCAAGGATCCAGCAATACAACTACTGGGCATGTACCCTAAAGATGCACATTTGCACTCCAAAGACATTAGCTCAACTATGTTCATAGCAGCATTATGTGCAATAGCAAGAACCTGGAAACAACCTAGATGTCCCTCAACTGAAGAATGGATTAACAAACTGTGGTCCCTCTATACAATGGAGTACTACTCAGCAGTAAGAAAAAATGATATCCTAAAATTTGCAGGCCAATGGATGGATTTGGAGAATATCCTCCTGAGTGAGGTATCACAAACCCAGAAAGATAAGCAGCGAATTTACTTGCACATTAGTGGACTCTAAACAAAAAAACAAAAAGCAAAGCATGTCCGAGCTGCAAACCACAGACACTGAACAGGTTTGAACCTGAAGACTTTGGACTAGCATCTTGTATCCCACTCCCTCTATAGGAACACCTGACCCAGTCTTGATGTTTGGGTAAGGAAAGTGGATCTTCCAGGTGTGGATGATTTTGTCAAATATAAAATATGCATTACAAACCTTTGTATCTCTTCATGACTTACATTTTCTATGTAGCAAAATGACTTTGTATTTGCCAAGACCAGATTCTATTGTTTGGAGATACAAAATAGATGACTGCTATTTTGTAACGTTTCATTGTAAGATGTAGTTTTTTACATCTGTAGCCCAGCATCTAACAAAATTCATTTAAGGGTGAAGGGATTATTTTAGCATACTATTTGAGGCTATAAGGCTATATAGGATAGGGTGGAGAAAGTATGGTGGTTACGTGAAGTTAGCTCTGATAGCAGAACAGGGGACAGTTCATCACATTGTGCACACTTAGAAAACAGGCAAAAAATAATGCTGATGTTGAAATTGTTTCTTCCATTTATTTTTTTTAAATTTAGTCTGTGAACCCAGCCCATAAAATGATGCTGTCCATGTTCTAGCTGTGTCGTTCTTCATCAGTGAAACTTCTGAAAATATTCTGACAAGCAGACAAGAACTCTACTGTTTATGGGACTGAAAACATAGTCAAGGTGAACATGAAGATGAACTGGCTAACAGAGAAATGCAAATTAACTAAAGGTGATTGAAACAAATACTAAAATACTCATGATCAAAAATCTGTTTTACGAATGAATAATATCTTTATTTGAGTGTGAAAATGAAGGATAACTTAGTTGAAGAATAATTAAATATGTTAATTTTTGATCCCAAAGATAAAAGAAATTGCAAAATATTTTCAACCAACTGAAAAGAAAAAAATTAAAATTCAATATGAAAATTTCTTCAAACATTATAAAGGACCTCTCTCAAAGTAAGGATGATCTTCATGCTACAAATAATCAAGTTTTTGTCATTAAGGAAGGAATATCACCAAATATCATTCCGAAAGTTATGTGCACAACATGATTACTCTCAGTATATTGTGTGGTAATAATTAAAGAAGACAAGCCCTTGGAAAGTTTTCTTCAATGTAAAACCAGGTCTGAAGTTTAACAATAGTGGTGAGTGTGCACGAATAGCCAATAAATATAAGGTACATTGATGTAGGATTTTCTCAAAATAAAAAGCTTTTGCATATTAACATCTGTATGAAAATCAGATGAGCTGATTTAGAACTTAGTAGCTTATTTAATTTTCCTGACTACAAATGAGAATTATGTGTGTATGTTTGTAAATAGGACCTGGACAGTTCACTGATTGTTGCCTGGAGTGAAATGAAAGTAGAGATTAAATTTGTTTTTGTGAGATTCTGATGCATTTCGGAAAGAGAAAAAAAAATTGTATAGAAAGCATTTGGCAAAGTTATTCAAATATACATGTATTTAGTATGATTGGAATCCTGGAAAGACTAAGAACATTTCTGCTAAGTGACCTGTAAGGACAAAAAGTATTTTATGGTCACTCTTCTGTGTTTTCAAATAAATCTTAAAGAAAATTAAAACTGTCACCAGGGACAGATATAACAAATATGTGCCCTCATACTCACCTAGCTGCATCTTCTCTTTAATGATAATAAAACAATGACATTCATATTCATGTCTAATTAAGTGCTTCAGGTATTTATTATTTTTTTTTGTTTTACATACCAAACAAGATTCCCCTCCTTCACCTTCTCTTCTTTCTCCCTAACCTCTCCCCTCGCTATCAGCCATCCACTTCTCAGAGTGGGTAAAACCTGAGTCAACAAAATCTGGCATACCAAGTTGAGGTAGAACCAAGCCCTTCCCCACTACATTGATGCTGAGCAAGTTATCCCATTATTGGGAATGGGCTCCAAAAGGCCAATTCATGCACCTGGGATAAGTCCTGGTCCCCCTGCCAGGGGACACTCAAACAGATCAAGTCACACAACTTTGATATTTTCATTAAGTTTTATTATAAATCACTTTTATTTTCTGAAGTGATCAAAGCATGCTAGGACTTCCTTTATTTTCCTCTATTTTTATAGGCAGACTTATGTATCATTATAGAGCTAGGTTCCACCAGAGATGTGAGGTTATCATCCAAACTAGATAGTAAAAATGAATTAGGCACATGATTTTTAATTTAGTTTAATTGTCAAGGGAATAATTTGTCTTTTACTGTGAACAATCCTGTAAAACAAATTTTGATTCCAATCAATAATCTTATGCACAGAACCCTCTCAATTATGTTGTGTCCGACAGTATACCTGTGTACACAGGTCTGTTGACCTTGTAGGAAACTACTTGTGCTCATTCTTTGACTTTATATTACTATTGTAGGACATAATTACTGAAACATAAATATAAGAATAAGTATGTTTTACCAATAAATTTCACTTTAAATTTGTTTCATACATTGATTTTTGAGCAAATATATCATTTCTTTAAGCTGTTTAAAACAATGTTTTACGAATGGCTATGTATTTGGGGAAGCTTCTTGAAAGCAGTAGATTGAGAACAGACATCTAATAGAAGTGAACAGCTCTCACTGGACTAGTATAAGCTCAAAGGTAAGCTCTCTAGATATTACTGCACATAGAAAGTGATCTAGTCAGGAGATAGAGGACAGAAGAGAACAGAAGGTAAGATCTTTGACAAGATCAAGGAGAAGCCATGGCTATAGATTATAATATTTATTATTCCAGGAGTGATAGAAAGCAATGGTCATAATTTGATTGTGTCTGTAAAAAGTTAAGACGAGATTAATTGATAAATTCACATCTAGTGATACAGAAACAATTACATATGTAATATTTATGGCCTAAAATGATCATTAATTAGTACAAATGTCCAAGTAAATTGAAATGAACTAATGTGTCTTTAAAATAATGACTGATGAGTCACTAGACAAATCTTGTTATTCTGAGGCAGGCACATTGACTGTTTTTGGAATTATTACAATCTAGGTTGAAATCTGCTGAAATCTTGGGGCTTCTATTTTCATTATGGGGAAGCAGCATCAAACAAGGCCCCTTTATTCCTAAAAAATAGAGTAAAACTTTAGTGTGTCTATGAGCCTCATAGAAATAGAAGGTATTTTTTTTTAATCTTCAAATTATTATCTCACTCTTTCTCTTCCTCCTCCTCTCTTTTTCCTCTCTCTCTCTCTCTCTCTCTCTCTCTCTCTCTCTCTCTCTCTCTCTCTTTCTCTCTCTCTTTCTCCGTATGTGTATGTGTGTGCGTGTATGCAAGCCCACATGCATAGTAGGCATGTAAGGGAAACTTTTTGGTGTAGACTATTCCTTCTTCCATGTGGCATTTAGTGATTCAAGTCATGATATTACATGTGGTGATAAATGACATAAATGACTTTACTTACTGAACCATCATGACAGCCCAATATTTCTAATATTAGTAATAAATCTTGAATCAGTCTATTTAAACATTTTTATCTTTACTTGCTCAATTAATTAATCAGCCTAATGCCTTGGCTTTACTTCAAGGCTTGTAAAAATGAATTAATGCTTCAATTTTCTTTAAAGACACTGATGCTAAAACAGGAATAAAGTATGTTCAAAGGTGTCTGTGCACTAGAAACAAGGATTTGTCTGCTTTATTATATGCATGAATATACAACCATTATCTGAGGGAAGCTTTCAGGGCACTTATAAATTATATTGTAAAATACTATCTCAAAGCCCGATACAGTATCCATAACAACTAAATATTCAAAGCTATCACAAGATATGTAATGATTGAAATGTCTTCATAAAGTATATACTGTGCTTTGTTGGGTCATTGGCTCCATTATGCAAAAAATGGAAAAATTAGCTAATTTCTCTTTGTATTGAGGCTTCTCTCTGAATTGATGCTTATCCTAAACCATAAATAAATAAATAAATAAATAAATAAATAAATAAATAAATAAATAAAAACACCAGAGAGTAAGATATAATCAAGATCAGAATTTCAAAAGAGTGCTAACAGAGTGATTATAACATTTCTCACTGTTTTATTGTAGCTAGAATATATAAGTCCACATTATACTCCAGTTAGGACTCAGTAAATACAATAGAAAATATTAGTCAAATTAACAAATATACCATTTTTTGGTCAAATGTAATGAATTGTGCAGCTCTTCTCCAGTATTTTGTGGCTGTCTAAATAAGACTATATATACCTTTGTTCTGTGTAACTCAAGAGTTGCAATATAGTTGTCTAAAGGAAGTATATTTTTGTGTGGTTTTGTCTTTGCACACCTGAGAAGAATTAATGTTTAAAAAAAACCTACATGTAATCAAATATGGTATATGCCAATAATACTGAGAAATCCTAATTGCCAATGGAGCATTTGATATTACAAGAGTTCCTTTTCCCTATAAGATCAACTAGCAACATTTAAGAGAGAGAATTCCTTTTGGTCTAGCTTCTAGGATGAAGCTGATGTGAGGAATTTATCATCATCAAGTCATAAATAGTTTCCTCACTCCACCAACCACATTTAGAATACTGGGTAGAAATCCATGCCAAAGGTTCAGTCACAAGTGTATAGGCCTTAGCTGTAGACTATCTCTATCACTTGGAAGCAAGAACTCAGAGTATGACTTGGACCATTTCCAAGCTCTCATCGCATTTCCCTTTAGATGGATTCATCCATCTACCCTCTCTGGGAGTAGTTAAACTTAATCACAGGAAGCGCTGTAGCTCTCTTAAGCATCTTAAATCTCTTTGGCTGCCTCTGAATTTTTATTCCATTTTATCTAAAACCAATTGCAGTTGTCACCGGCTCATTTTATACCCCACTAATAGCCAGACCCTCTGGAATTCACTAATGCTGTTACAAACCAATCGATAACAATTAGCTGCCACCACTTCAACTTGATCTCCTCCTGGTTCCAGAATTAGCAGAGCGACACCCTTGATTTAATTGAGGAGTACAATGGTTCCTAAAGCTTCTCAAACCAAATTGATATAGACTTTTAAAATGACATCAAGACATTCATCCATTTATCCCAGCTTCCAGAAACTGGCTTCTATTACTGGGCTGAAGTGGAGTCAGCAAGCCATTTAGTAACAGCCCCTAATCTTTAGATTTTCAATTTTGTTGGGTGTTTCATTTCAAGGTGTTTTGAGGTTTCTGATTGTCCAGAGAGTAGAGAAAATATTCTGATATAAATAACTAGTCTTATTCATCTCAACTTGATCATAATACATTTGTTACCCCTTACTTTTTAATAGAATTCTTAATTTAAGTATGACATTGCCACCCATAACCATTTGCTGTTTACATTTCCACAGATGTTGGCTTACTATGATTCTTAATATCAATCTCCATTAATTTGCACTTTAGGCTTATATCTAATTTTGTACATAATTTTCACCAGAACTTTCCATTCCACTTGAGGTAGTTTCTCTGGAAGAATTACAACTATGTTTCTTTTCCTTTTCCCATTAGCAATACTTCATTACTCACAATAATATTTAAAAATACTATGTATTAGCCACTTATCAAAATACTCATGAAATAACTATCTATAAGCCACACAATTAAACAATCTCTGTGAAGCCTGCACTTTAGGATGATTTAATGTGCTTTATCCTATTCATTATTAGTTTTTCAAATGCAAGGGCTATCTATTTGCATGTATTTCCATTAGCTTTACTCCCAGGTTCCAGAATATTTAGGTAAGTTTTGAAATATATCAATGAAAAGCTTAGAAGTAACACTCTTTGTGATGTAGTGATACAAACTTTCAGTGCATCATTTATTCTGTAATTTTATTAGGTTTGAAATAGATCTTTTTTATTTTTTTAAGTGACTTTGAGTCATGGTGTCTGTCATAACAGAAAACAAACAAGGACTATTTGTAAACTACACCTTATGAAATTAACAAATGTCCAATTGTTTACAGGCATATTGGTCAAAGCAATATATTAGATTCTCTTTTAAGCACTTGTACACAGAGTTATTCACTATTTTTATTATCTAATACTGAATCATACCATTTTCCTTTTTTAATGGACTTCCATAGTATAACTTCATCAGTAATGAAAGCGTAACTCCATTTACTTAAGAAAAAATTCCTTAGCATGAAAGTGAATAGATGGCTGATACACAAAAGGTCAATCTAAATATAAAGTTCACAACTGTAGGTATTATGTTTATCCTATAAAGGGTGCTGATAATGCTCAAAGAAGGTTTAGTATATTCACACACTCAGTCATCAAGTTGTATCTGATTTACTTTTTCAAAGAAGAGATAATCAAATATGTCAAGAATGCCTTGTAAAGCAGGGGCTACTTCTCTGTTTTAATCTCATTCATTGATTTCATCTATAGCATAAATATCCTTTGATAAAATACCTAATTCACAGAGAACCTGTCTGTTTGTGAGTTACAGATCTCTTGGGGATATTGAATAAAAGTTTGACAGAAAGCTGGGACAAAAGTGGTCAGAGAGTTGACCTTTAAATTGAATTTCATAAAGGTGCTTGAAAAAATATGGCTCCCAAATTCAAAGGATAAAACAACAACATATGATTTATCTCTTGAGTTCTTTCTGTGCAACTTTAAGTTTCTTAAGAGCATGCCAAAGAAAAACAAGAGACCTAGAAGAAGGAAGTAGAAAGTTTGTAAGATTAGCTTGAGTACAACAGATATTATTCATTCAGTTAACTGCATAATGTAACCTTCCTTCTTAAAATAGACATCAATAAATTTTGGTATGCCCTGGGAGTGGATGATCTGATGAAACCTCTGTACCATCCATCATTTATTTTGCTGCTTTCCTTCTTCCTGTGAGGTAGTTGATACTGATACTGATCTTATCAATGATGAAACAAAAGAGTATAAAGTTGAAAATTTTGTTCCAGTAAATCAGAAGATATCTCAGGAAAAATGACTGCTCTTGTTTTCTGGTTTTAGAACCCAGACACCATCTATCACCTTAAAGTACCAAGAACCATGTTTACTTCAAAGAGTACAAAGGGTGAGTAAGACCATTTTGCTTTGTTTGCTTGTCATATGTTTTTCTTCATGCTTTCAATTACAAACTGAGCAATACTGAACAAAATTGGGGCATCATATATAAGACTATTTCTGATGAATACCTATATTATATTGTGAAAATGAGGTGAAAAATCCAAACAATACTTTCTTATATCTCTTTCATATATTTTTAGTTGTTCTAATTAGTGGACTAAATTACACACAAAAAGGAAATCCCTGCATTAATCACTCTCCAAGGTTGACTGACTGATTCCAAGAGCTAGAAAGTTTCTGGAATGAAATTAAAATTATCTTGGGCTATATGTGGCCCTACTAATAGTCCTTTATTAAGGTTGGTTAGGACTACCTCTTGCCCTTTCTGGGAAGGAGATAAAGAGGATGAGAGAAGAGTGATTGGGAGGGGATGAGAGAGGTAAGGGAGTTTGAATAAGGGGATAAATGGATAAAAATGAGACTTTATTCAAAAGTTTTTTTTTTAATTAATACTAAATTAATTAATTTTAATACTAAACTCAGAGTCATCAATAATGCATCAGAATAGCCTTGAAGAATGAAATCAAAGCACTATTCTTTGGCATAAATTAACCAATAGTAAACATAACATTGAATTCTCTCTCACTTTACTCCTCAAGGCTATCTTAGGAATCTGTTCCTTTTGTTAGCATTGTTTATGTTGTTTGTCATGAATCTGGGTATGTTTATTGTAACTGTCCCTAACAAAGGGCTTTTATTTCTTTATAACTGAATAAGAAGTCATGAGAGATACATTAAAAAAATTAAAAGAGTTTTACAGAAGATTAAATCACTAACTATAATTAACTCAGATAACAAGAGAAATTAGGATCATCATTGCATTTGTGTGGTGCCTTCAGCATTTTTGGTGGTTTATTCATAAAGTCAGTTTCAGCCAACTTTCTGCTTCCATAAAATGATTATCATAACACACCTTCATAACTCTTGGGTCAGGGGCATGGAAAATAATTTAAGATTATAGTTGTGTTTTAGTTTAAGTTATGAAGGTGATTAAATGGCAAATACAAGGCAAATGTTGGGTTGAACAAACAAGCTGATTATAGAGTTAAATAGTACTCATAAATGACCTGAAGCTCTGTTATTAATTCTGGCTCTGACAGATGGCAAAATTTCACAATTTATAGAATGAAAAACATGTTTAGTTTAAAATTATCTTTTCATGTCTTATATATTGATCAATTTTCCCTTTTATAATTGATCTTTTGTATATCCTCACTCATCAAACACCTTGTTACCTCTCTTTAGAAAAGAAACAAATATTAAAAATAAAAACAAAAAAATTAACAAAAAGCACAAGATAAACAAGTAAGCATACACACATAAAAAACCCATAAAACAAAACGTCATAAAGCATAATATATAAGTAAATAATTCATAAGGATAAAGGGAGCTTGAACAAGGATATACACGAATAAAAAATATGACTTTATTCATAATAAAAAATAGAAGAAAAATGTAAAAAAATAAAAATAAAATTAAAGTGCAAAGTCAAAAAAACCCAAGTTTATGTGTAGCTTAAGTTTTGGGTTTTAGCCTAATGATCCTGAGATTTACTTGGAATTTAAAACTTCACGTTTACTTGTCCATGATACTGAATTGCATTTTCCCAAAAACAGAGTTAATGACACCCTCCATTCAAGTGTGCTCTAAATATGTATTTTCATTTTGTACTTCTGAACAATTATTTTTGTTTTGTCAGCCTCTTTCACATGTATTAAACATATCTCAGAACTAGGAAGGCCAAATACATCCCTTAACATCTCACTAGTTTTCAAAGTACAGTCTTCTAAGAACAAGACAGCAAAATCTGCCTAGACTTTTCAAGTCAGCAAAATTTTCTGCCTTTCAATGTAGGCTGTTAACAAGGACTGGGTACTCAATACAGTGCACATCACCAACAAGGGATATCTCCAGGTTCTCGGGCCAGCATCTTCAGTCTTATTTTGCTCCCAAGTTAATGACTTTGATTATATAGTTGTCACACAAGTTAGAAGCAATGGTGAAAAGAGGTGGCATATAACTGCTACAGAGACAGGTCAAAGCTTGAGTACAGAAAGAAAAACTATAAAATGTAAAAGCAAATAATCTAAGAGAATTGTGTGCTGAAGGCATTTTATGTGTTCAACAGCAGTACCACATAGGCAACAGGGAGGGGAAGGGAGGGCAAGCAATGGTACATGGAAATAAAACCTTTATAAATGAATAAAAATGGAAAAGAAAAAGGAACAAATATACCAATATGTGCCATATATTATAATTGATTAAAAATCTTTTATTCAATTGATATCCTCATATAGGCTACAATTTGTTGGTCTTTGTCAAAGTTGTAGAATAAAAACAATGCTGTTTGTCTCAATAAATGAAGAATCTATACTAGTATCTATCATATAATTCATAAAAATAATTGTTTAGGTATAAAATATTGACAAATTAGTAAGACAAAAAGAATAAAAGATTTGGATGAGGTCAGACTATACAGTTATATGGAAACAAAACAAAAAAACAAAGCTTATGAAAAATTTTCTAATTGACATTAACTCAGATTAATGCAGTTAGAATTAGTATAAATGCTCTTATGAAATAGTCAAGTTATTTTACATGAAGGGTAAGCAATGAATGCCTGTTACTGAAACTGAAAGCAGATGATTATATATATTGAGTGCAATTAAAATATTGTTACTGCATTCTACTCTGCTGTTGTGTGAGTATTCAATCTGAATTAAAACATTCTGGAGAGATTAATTTTAATTTAAGACACTCTTTAAAAAAGAGAATTATAAAGGTTATAAGACTCACAAACTTTTCTCGAGGTCATAATTACAGTTGGGTACAAAAGGCATCTGATCACTGAGATTTCTGCATGTTGCACATTAAATTCTAGTCATGTAGTTTTAATGAGTTGTTACCTATGCTTGATTGGGTTTCTTGGTAAAGTAATTGCCTTTCAGTCACCCTTGCTCAATTAACCAGCTCCTTGCTCATGCACTTATAGGGGGCCTAGTGAATGTATTTATTTACCAATCTAGAGTGATGTTAAATTATTTGGGTAGACATTCTTGCCCCATTTGGAGTAAGTAGATATTGTTCACATCTTCCAAGGGAAAAAAAACAATTTCAGAACACATATTTTTAGATAATAATGTGATTGTGCAAAGTCTGAGTGCTTAGTTGAAGATAGATAATGAACAACACATTAATATGTTGCCTTAGGTAGATCTGTTAATATTTCTTATCTATAAAGCATCACTGTTTATTTGATAAATAAAAAAGCAAAGACATTAAATTCATGTAGTATATACAGCATAAAACATGGATATGTTGGACAAGGGATGATTCACATCCTACCAGGTGGGAATGGCACAGCATAAGAAATTATAATAATTATTAGAATGATATGTAATTTGAAACTTATAAATAATACTTGTAGAATTGTCCATTTAATATTTTCACATTGGAGTGTGTTTCAGATGACAAGTGTCACTGGAAAAGAATCTCAGATCTAAGAAAAATGATTGTACTTTAGTTTGTAATTATTATTTCTTATTAAATTTGGTTGTTCTTTTCTAAAAATATAATAGTGATCAATACAATTCTTTCTATCTCTTTTCAAAAAAGTGAAAGAATATTATACACATAATTCAGTTTCCAGGATTATATTTTGATAGCTTAGTGGTCAAAAATTCAAAAGATACATTCTTATAGTACTTCAGTGTCTTATGTAGTAGGCTGTTACATGTGGTGTTATCATTAGCTGAAGTTTCCCTACTGATCTGCAAGATGGAAACAGAGAGAAAGACAGAGAGAGAGAGAAAGAGAGAGAGAGAGAGAGAGAGAGAGAGAGAGAGGGGGGGGGGGGGGAGAGAGAGAGAGAGACAGAAAGAAAAGAGAAGAAAGAGAAAGCAAGAGAGAGAAACTAGGAAGCCTGAACAACTTTAGATATTCAAATCCATGCTTCCTCCATCAAGGCTCCCCCTCTAATTTTTTTCTATATTCTACACCAACCATGAACCAGACATCAAAATTATGAGCATATATGGGGCATTCTCATCCATGCCACAACAATATGATAGTGTAGAATGAATCCACTGAACTAAAGTGAAGCAACTGAACAACTGTTTCTGTTTGGATTGAGTTGTTGAGCTTACAGGATGAGTTCAGTAACTTCCAGTTATGATATAGTACATCAATAGGGTGGAATTTTCTGCTGCTATGTTCAATATGGTCAAATGAGTAGATGAAGTTAATAAAAATATGAGAAAAGAAGGGATACACTTTTGTGTGAAAGTATTTTTGTTTGTATTTTGAAACAACTGTAAATCCATTTGTGGAGCAGTTAGTTACCCACATACCAATTATCCCCCACATTGTACCAATGGGATTAAAGTATCTGGTGTTCTGGTATTATAGTTCATAGAGTCAGTGAAGAGGGAGGAATCTTCTAGTCAAGTTCTAGCATAATTTATATGTATCTTGTATTCAATATGTTCACTGTCAATAACAATCTGGTCTTTTTCTCTAACCCATGAAAGTTAACATATATCGATCTCATGCTGAAGAGAAAAATATTGACCAATGTTGACTCAAGAAGCAAGTTGCTATATTATCATATCAAAAGTCATTTAATACTATAAAATATAAAACATAGGAATCAAACAAAAAATCCAAATATCTTACAATATTTTGTTTTGTTTGAGACAATGTTTCACCAAATGAACAAGGATGACCTTGAACTCTCAGGCTCAACTGAAGGGCTACCTTGGCATATTGATATGAACAATTTAATACTAAACACACACTGAATAAACAAAACATCCCTAGTGTAAACTTCCAATAGCAAATATTTGCTATTAATGACTTTTTTAAAATGTAGCATAATAACTTTTCATTATTCATAAAATCTTACTGTACAACAATATAATAACCTAGGATTTCTCAAGTACTTTCCAGTGACTATCTACTTTGTCACCTTTAGCTTTGTAAAAATGGAGGTCACTGGCTACATGTTTAGCCGAATTAGCAAAGTAATAAATGTCATTTTGCATTTAAAGATGTTTGGAAGTAAAAGTTGAAAAACCATATTTCACGCATTTGTTTTTGCAATAGGTTAATGGTGGATGATGGGAAAAACATGTTTGTTATTATGGAAAAAATGCTTGTTTTTATGTATAAGTTAAGACAGCTGGAGCTATTCATGGCCAGCCAATTGTGTGAAACTCCTCTGGTGGTTGACCTACTTCCCTCTCTATGAACCTGAAGCTAGGCTCTGGCTGGACCACAGAAAACCTGCATTCTTTAACTTTTCTTAATTTAAACTGGCTTGGTATAGGAAATTGAAGTGATAAAAAAGAAAATAATCTTTAAGTTATTAAATTCATATGTGAATAAATAAGATAAATTATCCTGTAGGACTGTGGATGAAAAATTACATAAAGAATATGACATTTCATAGAGTAAAGATGAAAGACAAGAGAACAGGTAAAAAAATGTACTGTACAGTGTGTCACATGCTAAGTAGTAAGAACACTCAGGAATCTCGCACACACATCCAAATGAAGGTATACTAGTCTGTGTTATATGATAGAGCATAGATTTTGTAGAAAGATGGTAAGAGAAACAGAGCGAAGAAAGGATGAATCAACAAATTACTTAAGCTTAATGTTCCTTGAGCCAAGGTAACACATTACCAAAATATAATTGATACTGATTAAAGAAAAACATTGTCTCTAATAGATACATCAAACACACTTAAGGGTATCCCCTATGCCTAACACAAGATGGTCAACATAAAATGAACACAATGATATTTTAGTAGACATTTTTTTCTCATATGATTTTGTTTAGACACTTTTTTTGTCTTCTTGAACTTTTTCCAGTATATCATGGTTTCTGATTTTGTCCCATTTTTGTCTTTGTTTTTTCATTGTGTGTGTGTGTGTGTGTGTGTGTGTGTGTGTGTGTGTGTATTTCTTCTGTATTTTCCTCATTTTTTATTTGTTTGGTTTTTGTTTTCTAAAGAGAGAAGGAGATAAGAAAGGGCATGTATTCATGCAGAGGGGTAGGATCTTAGAGAATTTGGGAGAGGGGAAAGCAAGATCTGGATATATTGTATAAAAAAAACCTGTAAAAAGCAAATCTATACTCTATCTCATAGGAATCCAGTATAAATCACATAAGCATTTAACAATAATATACTTAAAGGTATTAAATAGTTATTAAACTCAATTGCCAGAAACTAAGATTTATGTAGATTATTGAATTTTTACAGTTACTTCATAGCTATTTTATGTACATATCCTCTATGATATAGAAGCTAACACTTATTTGCAAATTAAAGCTTTAAAAACAGGCAGTATGAGATTTTGAATACAAATTAATGATAGCATTTCAACAAGTACTGAAGAGACTTTACTTTCATAAGTCAGCAACTGAAGAATTAATTTCATGAATGTGAGTGAAAATTATGTGTGAATTTGATAAATTTTCAGCTTGATGTTAGCACCACCATCTGAGAGCCCGGAATATATATTTATCAAAATTCCAGACTGTATACAAAGGAGGAGGTGAAAATTTTGTCGCTATGATGAAGCACAAAGATGAATCGGGCCTAAATATAGACACTTTGAGTTCAACCCTGTAAGTCTTGGATGGAAAAATAACATTTCCACAATGATAAATCTAACTAATTTATTGAATGAGAGAGAAAATTGCCTGTTAATTTTGTGTTTTCCTTTTAATTATGTAAGTTTTATTCTGTTAATAGATTATATTTCCATTTTAATTAGCCATTACACAATTATAAACTGTCCATTGTTTGACTTACATAAACTAAAGTTTGAAAATCATAAAAATCTCCAATTTAAAAAAATACATAAATTTCAAGGTTTTTACTTAGTGTTATTTTCCCCAAAGCAAATATCAAAGAAATAAGTCATCTTCTATGATTAGAAAATCTCAAATTTTTTAATTTTCATTTAATTATCAAACAATCTTTTAAATCTGCCAAATCAACTTGACAGCTAAGCAGATATTACAGGGTAATTGTCAAGTAATGATTATCTGGGTTAGGTAGTCACTGGGAAAACAACCCTCTAGTAAACAGTTTTGTGGACATATTTACTCACATCATAGATAATTACAAGTTATACCCTTAAAACAATTTACTCTTGCCAAAAACTAATTCAATGGAAAAATCTTGCCATATCAGTCTGGGTTTACAGCAGTGGTAATTAAATTGGTTTTTTAAATTATGAAAAGTTAGCAGTTGCAAGGAATCTAGACTATCGTACCAACCGCCTTTGTTCACATTTTTATTTCAGAGCCATCTAAGGAGATCATTCTTATACCGCACCTTTGTTATGTAGCTAATGAATATTCTCAGAGTTATAACAACAAAGTTTAGTCTTCTCAGCTCTGGGAGGATTGACGTGAACTCACTTGGCATCTATAAAGTTTCCTTTTTCTCTCATCTTTATGTATGAAGACAATAGTGTTTTACTAAAAATGATTTATGTATTTAATTTGACAATATATGGTTTGAGTTAAGGATTTTTAGGAAGAGATAAATAATAAGAATCCAGATGGTTACAACAGTTAGAGCAGGCTGTATTAGATTGAGAGGGGCTGTCTCAGTGTTTGGCTACTCATGATCCAACTGCAGAACCCAACAACACCGTGACACAAGTTCAAGTAAACACAGGTAAGGAAACCATTGCCTACTTATTCATTTGCTCCATCAGATATTTTAAATACGTTTTATTTAAAATAATTTTGTCCTTTTTCAAGCTCCCTTTTCCCTCCCACCCCTTCCTGTCACTAGATATACACAGATAAAACTTATGACTTTATTCATAATAAAAAAGAAAATTAGTAATAATTTTGTCCATACTGCTATTGATCCTTCTCCTACTTCTCTTCCCAGTTCTCCCCCAGCCTCTGCCTTCTGTCTCATGCTGATCTCTTTCACTCCACAGAAGAGCCAAGAATTCCAAGGTGAGTCAATCCATTTTGGCATATCCAAGTGAGGTAGGACTGAAAATCAAAAACTCGGTAGGAATTGAAAGCCATTTTCATAAATTTGAAAGCTTGTATTACTAAGTAACTAATTTATCTTATAAAATCTAGAACAAATAAGTACCTGTAATAAATAATAAATGTTTGGAGAAAAGTAACAAAGAGAGAGAGAGAGAGAGAGAGAGAGAGAGAGAGAGAGAGAGGTAGTTAACATGCTTCAATTTGATGATTTTTAGCTAAAGATATGGAAGGGGAAATTGATAGTTTCATGGGTGCATTAGCTGCTTCTCTAGATGAGGTGGATTTGAAACTATGCAGTATATTTCTCCTTCTGCAACTGTTATTAATCTGAGATAAGGGACAGCTGATTTTCTTCTGTGGTTTCAAATACCTGGCTTCCTGATCTTTGAATTCAGTTTAGGTCCTTGCTTTGGTGTAGTGTTCTTTACATACAAATGATTAATATTATGTTGTAGATAGAAGACAGCAAGTAAAAATATAAATCTCGAACTTTCTTTGGAAGCTTGAATACAAAAGGGCCAATTAGAGGATAGGCACTCTTTCAACAACACAGTGTTATGATGAATAGTCAAGATTCACAAGTGTACAGAATTTAGGCAAAAAGAAAGAATCATAAACTAAAGATACACATGGGCAACTGTAAATAAGCTTAGCAGGTTGTTTTAATACGTATGTAACCATATACATAAAAATAATAATTAGAGCAAAAAATTAAAACAAACCAAAGTAAAGGTTCATTCAAAGGTTGGCTGACCAGCTTTTCAGCCATGACATTGACTGCATAGTGAAACATCTTTTTCTCTTCGAGCTGATTTTTCTTAGGCTACCCATTGTTTCCTAGGGCAACAACTTCTTTAAGTCTTGCCAACCAAATAAAGGCTGTTTTATGCACAGGATCCTGGAAACCTGGTCTGTAGTGCTTCCTTGGTTCTTCATTAACAGAGTGATTTGTTTGATCTCAGTGAAACTAATTGTTTTATTTTCATTTTGTCCCACTGTTTACCTTTCAATACAAAAATCTTCCCTCTTACTCTCATTAACTGAGTAGTAAAGTGTTCCAGATTAGATTACTCCAAGAATCAAGTGTTCCAAAACATTCATTTATAACTGTAAATAGACAATATGATTGTGTACCAGTCCCCAGTTTCTTTTTTTTTTTTTTTGACCCATCATATTTTTTTATTCAAAAAGTTTTTTTCCATACCCACCACTGTTTTCCCTCCCTGCCCTCCTCCCAGTCCTTCCTCAGCCTCCCACAATGATCCCCAGGGAAGGCAAAGACTCCCAGGATGAGTCAATTTGGTCTTACATGTCCAGTTGTGATAGGACCCATTCCCTTCCCTAGTATCAAGGCTGAGTAAAGTGTTCTTATGTAGTGAAGGGGCTCCTATAGCCAGTTCACGTACCAGGAATAAACTCTGGTCTGATGACTAGACATTCCACACACTTCACATGCCTTTCAACTGTCGTCTACATTCAAAGGGTTTAGTTCCTTTCCATGAAGTTTCCTCAGCTGTGATTTCAGACTCAGTGAACTCACAATAGCTCCGGTCATCTGTCCCTGTGTTTTTCCTCCACATGATCCTGATTGTTTTGCTCATATAATCTCTCTTCTCTTCAGGTGGGCCTGGAGCTTGATTCTGTGCTTAGCTATGGATCTCTGCTTCTGCCTTCATCTATTGCTGGATGAAGTTTCTCACTCAGGCTGATACTCTCCAAATCCATCCATTTGCCTGCAAATTTCAACATTTTCTCTTCTGCTGAGTTGTACTCCATTATGTAAATGTACCTCATTTGACAGCTAAGGGTCGTATAGGTTGCTTCCAGGTTCTGGCTATAATGAATAATGCTGCTAAAAGTGCATCCTTTGGGTATATGCCCTATAATGGTATTGCTAGATCATTGGGTAAATTGATTCCCCGTTTTCCAAGGAACGGCTTTACTGATTTCCAAAGTTTCTGTATAAAATCTATTTTCACCATCAATAGAGGAGTGTCTCCCTTGCTCCACATTCCCTCCAGCATATGATGTCATCTGTGATTTTGAACTTAGCCATTCTGATAGGTATAAGATGGTATCTCAGTGTTGTTTTGATTTGCATTTTTCTGATGGCTAAAGGTGTTGAGCAATTTTTTAAGTGTCTTTGAGCAATTTAAAATTGTTCTGAGAATTTTCTTTTTAGCTCTGAACTTCATTTTTTTTTTTTTAAATTGGATTATTTGTGTATTTGGCCTCTTGTCTCTTGAGGTCTCTATAAATTTTAGAGATCTGTCCTCTGTTAGATGAAGAGTTGGCGAAGTTATTTTTCCACTGTATAGGCTGTGGTTTTGTCTATTTGACCATGTCCTTTGCCTTACAGAAGCTTCTCAGTTTCAGGAGTTCTCATTTATTAGTTGTTGATCTTAGTGTCTGTGCTACTGGTGTTATATTTAAGAAGTGGTCACCTGTGCAAATTTATTCAAGGATATTTCCCACTTTCTATTCTTTTTTCTATTTTTTTTATTTATTTTTTCATTTTTATATAATAAAGTTTTTCTTTTTTTTTAAATCCATGTATCCCCTTGATCCAACTCCCTTCTCCCTTCTGACCCCTCCCAGTCAGGCTTCAGACTCCCTCCTCCTCATCTTCCCATCTCCTCCCCAGAAAGGGCAAGAGATCCCAAGGTGGATTAATTCAGCATCTACTCCAGCCAAGTCCGATTTCCTGATCTTAATCTCAAGACTGGGTTAGGTGTTCCTCTGGAGGAAATGAGTTCCAAGGCACCACTCCATGCACAGAAAAAGAGTCTGAACCCTCCCTTGATGATCCATATACTGCCCATGTCAGTGGACATTTTGTCTATACTTTTACGGCCTGCTTCCTTTTCCTGATGGTTCTAAGGTAACTTTTCTTGATTCAGTGAGCTCCCCAGAGCTCCAGGCAGCCATCACTGTGAGAATTTTCCTCATAGTCCCTATGCCCTTGCTTATATAGAGTCTCATTTCCCACTATCAGCTGGAAGAGCAACTCAGCCTAGTGCTCAACCATGTATCACTGCTTCTACCTCTATTCATTGTTGAATGTAAGCTCTGTGGTAGCACTTAGGGTGACTATTCATTTGATTATAGGGGAAGTTCTGTTTAGGCAATACCTTCACTGTTGGTTGGAGACCTAGACAGGGCATCCTGTGAGTTCTTAGAGGTTTCCCTAGCACACGGTCTTTTTCCAGCCTCAAATTGATTTTCTCTATTAAGATCTCCATCTCTCTTTCTTGTGTGTCTCTCTCCTTGTTGTTCTTCTCATTCAATCATCTCTCCTTCTCTTGTGATTTGTTCCCACCTCTTCTTGGTTGCCACTCCTTATGCTCCCAATTAGCATAGGAGATCTTCTCTATTTTCTTTTCTTAGAGGACTCACTAAATGTCTCTCTTAAGTTCCTTCACATACTTTCCTGTTATTCCAAATGAAATTGTTCTTTCAAGGTCTGTAAAAAATTGTGTTAGGATTTTGATGGGAAGTACATTGAATCTGTAGATGGCATTTGGTAATATTGCCATTTTTACTATGTTGACCTTACCTATCCAGGAACAAGGAATATCTTTCCATTTTCTGATAGCCTTTTCAATTTCTTTATTCAGTGATTTAAAGTGTTTGTCAAACAGATCTGTTACTTCTGTGGTTACAGTTACACTGAGGTATTTAATGGTATTTGCAGCTATTATAAAGGGTGATGTTTCCCTTAATTCTTTTTAATTCCTTTTATATTTAGTGTATAGGAGGGCTACTGATTTTTTTGAATTAGTCTTGTATCCTGCTTCTTTGCCTACAGTGCTTATCAGCTGTAGATGTTCCCTGGTAGCAATTTGTGTGTCACTTATGTATACAATCATATCATCTGCAAACATCGTTTCACTTCTTCTTTTTCAATTTGTATTCCTTTAATCTATTTTTGTTCTCTTATTGCTTTAGCTAAAACTTTGAGAACTATATTGAATAGATAAGGAGAAAGGAGACAGCCTTGTTTTGTTCCTGATTTTAGTAGGATTGCTTTGAGTTTTTCTTCATTTAGTTCAATGCTGGCCATCGGCTTCTTGTAAATTGCCTTTATTATATTTAGGTATTTCATAAAGGAGTGTTGAATTTTGTCAAAGGCTTTTTCAGCATCTGAGAAGATGATCATGTGGTTATTTTTACTTCAACTTGTTTATAATATGGATGACATTTATGTTGAACCATCCCTGCATTTCTAGGATAAAGTACTTGATCATGGTGAATAACTACTTGATCATGGTGAATAACTACTTGATGATCTTGAATAACTTTTTTATATGTTGTTTGATTCAGTTTGCCAGAATTTTGTTAAGTTGCATTAATGGTATGAGGGAGACTGCTCTGTAATTCTCTTTCTTTGTTTCATCTTTGAGTGACTTGAGTATCAGGGTGATTGTAGCCTCATAAAAAGCATTTGGCAGTGTTCCTTCAGTTACTAATATTATAAAAACACTTACCTTTTTCATGAATGTGAAATAGCAAAGATTAAGGGTTTTTATTTACTTATTTTTTTTCAGTTGATAAGTGAAGAATACAATGTAAGATTATAAAAGTGTAGTAAACTATGGAGATAATCATATTTATAGACCTGAAACATGTGCACACAGTTGCATATGCATAAATAAAATATGTACAAGTAATGTAATACTTGGGTTATACTTGTATCATAAAGTAATGTAATACTTGGGTTTTACTTGTATCATAATGCATTTATATTTTTAGGAATATATGTGTATATGCATACAAGTATATAATAAAAATAATGTAGAAAATAAGGATTTGAAAGAAAGCAAGGAGAATTTATGGGAGCATATAGAAGGTTGGAAAGCAAGGAAAATGATGTAATTTTATTACAACTTCAAAAAGCAAAAGAAATACTTATAAAGAAAACAGCTAAAATTAAAAAAAAGTATATCTTTATATTTACAAAAAAACCTGAATGAAAAGAGATGATGACATGACCCAACCAAGAGTTCAGTGTACAATGGCTGACAGAGTGAACCAGCTATGTGGGGAGATTAGAAATGAGAGAGAGGAGGGACAGAAGGAAAAGGCCTAGGAGAGCAGGGACCAAGAGTGTCTACAGCCAGGAAGCAAAAAGGACAAAGTGACAAGAGGAGCCAAAATGGCTGGGTTTTACAGGAGAAAAAAGCCATGGGGGGTTGTGTGTGTGCAAAGTCCAGCCCAATCCAGTCACTGGTCTGGAGAGTTTGTGGTAGAGGGAGGTAAACCAGACAGGATGACTCTGTAACAAATAGGGACTGAGGGAGATGAGAAGCCACAATCTACTTAATGTATGAAATAGATGCTTCAGGAATTTGTCCTGGGGTTTTTGAGACCTCACAGAATCATTGATAATTACTCTTTCACTTATATAATAAAATATCTATAATATATCTATCTAATAGATAATGCAAATTCATTAAATGAATGGGTTTTAAACCTACTTTATATTTATACCTTTTTTTAAAAACAGTTTTTAAGTATGTAGGGCTGCCAAGGTTAAGAACTTGGTATGTAGAACAGACCAAGCTAAAACTTATAGAGTTCTACCTGTCTCTCTTTCCTAAATACTATGGTTAAAGGCTGCACCAACAACACATGACTAACACATTTGAAATATCTGGTGATCTTATTTAACTTGAAAATGAATCTTTCAGTAGTAATGAATTCAAATGGTAGCATTATTTATATTGCTAACTGTTGTAGTAATCATACATAATCACAATGCATTACCCAGGACTCTCTGTTCATATATTTGTTCAATAGGCACAAAAATTATAGCAATTAACTTTTAACATTCAAGGCTGAAACTGAAGCCACACAGAAGAATAAGGCTAAAAAGTGAAAATGACATGTCAGCCTAAAGCTAACAGCAGAAAAAAACATTACCTATGAGACTGTATGAGTTGTAAACATTCATACTTTAATGTAGAAAGTTCATTCTGAATGACAAATTCCTAAGCAAGACTGTTATTACATTTCTTCATACTCATTATTTAATAGTTTTGTGCATATTTGTGAGAAATAATTATGATTTTGAAAAAGAATACTGAATATAAGTCTTTTAAATTGAGTTGTTGATCATGCAATAAATGGTATAAAACTTTTCTTAAACTTAGCCTGCATAGTTTTAATGATGTGATAACTTATTAAGGTTTTATTTACAGGAATGTAAATGTATAGCTTCATTAGGAACTGAATAAGCAAAAGAGCTTGACAAGAAAGTGACAAGAAAGAGGTTATTGTGGGTTATGTAAATGCTGCAATAGGAGAGACCAAGACAACACTTCCTTGGGATTACATATAGCAATTGTCACTTAAAAGCAATTGTAGGCAACTGAATATGATGGCCTATTTTATTATCATTAGTAGCTCAGAGAATATACACACCAGAACAATTTAGTATACTATTCTTTATTTCCAAATAGCCCACCTCCAACATGTACGGCACACACACACACACACACACACACACACACACACACACACACACACAATCACACCACCATGCTAAAGTCTGAATTAATGTTGATGACTCAAAGACTCAAAGACTAGGTAAGTATACCTTAAATTGATGGACATTCTTGAGAGCTGCAAGAGCTCTAGCTGTTTGGGAACTCTGTATCCATAAAAATTAATACTGTAATTATCACCCTTATGTATTATTCAGAATTAAATGTTCTACAATAGAAAACAGTTGGTAAACAACTTGAGATACTTCTTTAAATCAGTAAGCTTTAGCTAGCTAAAGAATTTTTTTTCAGCAGCCATGACTATCTAGTATGACAGAGGGGACTAAGATAAAAGAATAATATTAATGCTCAGTGAGTCACTGAATTTATTGAGGTTACTATCAGAAGATAGGTAAAGCACAGGCAACTCAATAATAGTATATCACTGAAAAGTATAAATCAGCATGTGTGAGGAATCACACACACACACACACAAACACACACACACACACACACACACACACACACACACACACACACACACACAAACATATCCTGGAACTCTCTGCACAGTTTACAGCAACTTCCTTCATATTCTCTTCTCAGAAATTTTTATAGTTTTATGATTTTAGGAAGAACTGTTGAAAATCTCTAGGTTCCAGAGGAATTCTGGATACATTCAGATTTCATTCATGCCCTTGCCTAGTGGTGTTCCATCTACTTCCTCAGTCTTGAGTATCTGTACTCCATTCAGGAAGAAGGGAGTCTGAACAAGGGTATACATGGATAAAAAAATGACTTTATTAATAATAAAAATGGAAAAAATCTTAGCTAGGCTATTTAAACACCTAAATGAGAATAAGACATAAAAATTAAAAAGGAAGACTAGGGTTACTTATTTGGAGGTCATATGACAGTATGTATAAGTGTTCCTGAAAATTCCACTAGGGAATTTATACAGCTGATAAATTTTTTAGCAATGTGGCGTGATACAAGATTAATTTTAAAAAAAATCAGGCTGGAGAGATGGCTCAATGGTTAAAACCACTGGCTGTTCCACGAGATGCCCTCCTAGCAGATTATCATCATAATTAAAAGATTTCATATTAATTGTACCCTGGATCTAATTCTTCAAGAGTGCTGATCTCACTTTTAATGGCCTAAATATCCTTTTACATTGTGGGCTAGAATTTTCAAAAGCCAAAGATTTAACTACTATTTGCCTAGATTCTGAATCTGTCACTATTTTATTTTCTGCTGAAGATAATTCTTTCACGAAATCTGTTAAGGTTTGTTTTGTTCCTTAGATCCCTTTTGAAAATGACACCATTTTCTTTTCTACTTCTTACATTCTATCTCAAGCATTTAAGGTTGTCATTCAGCAAAAAGCCAGCATGTAGTCATCATATAATGATAGCCTTTCTACATTAGCATAGTCTTTCTACTCAAGAAGTTGATATTGGGAGTTTGTAGTACCTCTAGCCCTACTGCATTGTACAATGGTTTTAGCTTTATTCTTCTATCAGGTTCTCCATCATAACTGGGGAACATTCTCTAAAACCTCTGTAATCATATCTGTGAGTCTTTAGGGATAATTCTATTACAAGTTAACCATGAGGTTAACATTTGCATTACAAAGGGTGAATACATGCCATATGTGACTATTGCTTTTTTTTAAAATCTCCTTAAAGATAACATTTACACAGAAGTCCTTACATAGTCAGTGTGATTTTTTAATCATTTGTCAATTCCTATAAGAATACTGGATAACTTAAGGTTGTCTATTTGAAAGCCTTAGGCTGTTTCTCTGAATCATTATAAGACAATGTTGATATTTGTTCTCTTTAAATCCTCTGTCTAGGTATGAATATTTCAATAATCTGTTCCAACAAGGTTTTCTAATACTTGTATCTTGACGCTCTTTTCAATGAACTTGGCACTAATAACCAACATTTTAGAGCTAAAAAATAATTAAACAAATATATAATAGATGTAAATTCCATCTACATCAATTATTATCTCATTAAATTTTTCTATTTTCAAATCATCTAGACTATAATAAAACAAAAGCCGAAGTTCTCTCTTAATGCAGTTTCCCATTTTTTAATATAGTAAAAAAGTTATCTCTTTGTCTAAACTAATTTTCTGTTTTCAGAAACCCCATTGACTCACTAAATCTTCTGACAATAATAAGTCAGATGACTATGAAGTGAGGCAGCTACTTTGTATGGCAGCAGCTTGTGGAGGGGGTACAGAGAAAGCCACAATCCACTTGAAGATTCAACCCACTGTCTGAAAAATCTCACCCAGGGGATAGTGGAGAAGAAACATATGTGATAGAAACTGCCTAAAAGGCAGAACTAGCTGGTGGTGGGAGTTAAACTCCAAAGGGAAAACCTACTAGTGGGTTAATAACTCTGGCCTGTCTCCCTGTGGCTGCAAAGCCTGAGACATGTGGCTTTTTTTGTAAATTCATGTCCCACTTGGGCACAATATACTTTATAGTTTCTACCTGGTCTTATAATGATAATAATAGCAACAATAATAACATTAATAATAATAGTAAAGTAAAACAAACAAACAAAAACAGAGCCAAATATATTTGGGGAAAATTGAAAGATCAGAGAGAAAGCAGAACAATCCACACTTTTCACCAAGCCAACTTCTCATAAAAAGTCAGATTAAATTTCTGTCAGTCTTTAGTCAGAGTTCAGGGCATTCTAGGTAAAGGGCTGAACACTTGCATTCTTTTTTTTCTGCCCAGATATCTCACTTCTTCTTTGAACTATCATAGTGTTAAAATTAAAGATGTACACCATAACTACCTATGTTTTGCTTGGACTCACAGAGATCCTTTAGATCTGGAGTGCTGAGATTAAAGGCATGGTAACCACACATAGAACTTCATGGCTTAATCTGTGTGTAGCTTGGCTGTTATGTTCAGGCAAACTTTATTAAATATATAGTATATCACCACATTCAACAGAGAACTAATGTCTAAAATATACAAAGAATTAAATCAACTAATATAAAAATGGGGTAGTTATAAACAAAAAATTTCTCAATAGAGAAATCTCAAATGTCTGAGAAACACTTAAAAACAATCTTTAGCCACTGGAGAAATGTAAGCTACAGCAATTTTAAGATTTCATCTTACACCTGTCAGAAAGTCTAAGATCAATAACCAAAGTGACAGCTCATAATGGCAAGAATACAGAGCAAGGGAATACCATGTCCATTGCTAGTGCATGTGCAAACTTGTAGAGCCCCTATGGAAATCAACATGGCATTTCTTTAGAAAACTCAAAATCAATCTACTTCATGACCTGGCTATACCATTCTTGGGCATATATCAAAAGGATGCTCCAAACTACCAGAAAGTCACTTGCTCATCTGTGTTCATTATGCCTTTATCTATAATAGCCTCAAATTGAAAACAATGTGCATGCCCCTCCACCAAAGAATAAATTAAAAAAATGTGGTATATTTATATAATGGAGTACTAATCTGCTACTTTTTAAAGGAAATATAAAACTTGCAGGCAAGTGGATAAAACCAGAAAAACAAATCCTGATTGAGTTAATTCAAGACATGAAGAGAACTATGGTATGTATTCACTTATAAGTAGGTATTAGGAATTAAGTACATTATAACCAAGCTGTAAATTGTAGACATAAAAAGCTTAGTGAAAGAGAAAGGTTCTGTGGGAGAGATGCATGGATTGTCCTGAAAGGCAAATAAAATAGATTTTCCTGGTGGACTGGAAGTGGATGGGGATTGAACAAGGATGGAAAATTTGGGGTTGAAAAATGAAATGCACGGAGTGCAGGGAGAGATAGCTGGAACTGAGGTACATTTGGTACAGTCAAATACTCTGAAATGTATGAGAATAATCTTTGTGAGCACTCCTGTTGATGGGGGATATAAAGTCTGAATTTGCCAAGTCTTGTAACCAGACAAGATTCCAAGGGGTGGGAGAGGCTATGTTAACTTTGGTAGAGTATTTGGTTATGAAAGTCTTGTGAAGACCATCAGACAACCCTGGATGATGCTAGATCAGATAGTTATTCTCTGAAAAATGACAGTGGGTGTCCCATTGCTGGAGAAAACATTGACATAGCTCACTAATTGTAGTGATCTTGCCTAGAGCCCACAATGCTATTTTCTAGTCTCTTTGGTGCAAGAAGGTTCTCTGCACACACACCAATCAAGCCAAAACCTTTAATCTATAATCTGCTCTGCCTGCAACATGTTCTGAGAAGAGTGGTGACATAAAATTTGAGGTTGTGGGAAACCCATATCTGATTTAACTTGAGGCTCATGAGAGGGAACCCATGCTAGACATTACTTGGATGGCCAATAACAGAAGACTGGATAGCCTAGCTGTAACCAACAACAGCTAAATCTAGGATACAACCAAACACAACTGGTCTTTAAAAAGTCAATCAAATGATTCTTAGTGATAGCAATGATATTCTGATATACTCATATATTGGAATCTTGTCCAGCTGTTATTAAAGAGCCTTTCTTACCCAGAAAATGAGAGATAATGCTGAGATCCACAGCCAGGTATTATGTGGAGTGTTTAAATTGGTGATCTTCATCAGGTCTATACCCATGGAGCTCAGAAAATCCCAGGAAATAATTTGCAGATGGATTGTAAGAGTAAGAGATAATGGAGGATATCTGGAAAGCACTGGCTAGGAAATCAACTAAACAGAGCATAGAGACTGAGTGGCAAGGATGGGGCTTGTCAGGGTCTGCACAATGTCCTCTGCTTGGAGCTGTTACCTTGGTGTTAGTGCCAGAATCTTAACCATTGGAAAAGTTGTGTCTTTGACTCTTTGGGGTATTTTGTCTTGAGTTACTGCATTTTGATTTTTCATGTTCTGTTATTGTTTTCTGGCAGCCTACTTTTTTAAAGAGAAACATGAGAAGTTTTTCTGGGGACATGGAAGGTAGGGAGGAGTTGGAAGAAATAGAGGAAGGTGAAACTGTGGTCATGATGTTTTGTATGAGAGAAGAATCAAATTTAATGAAGGTATTTAATTTATTACTTAATAAGATACTATTTTGAGCTACCTTCTTTTCTCAACACATCCTGACACATGTCCACATTCATGAGTCATGGACAGTATGACCAGAAAACACTGCAGGCAAATTCAACCTCTCATAATATGTCTTGTAGTATCATGAGAGAAATTACTATTAAATATTGAATTATTCTTGTCTCTTACCATGTATACATAATGATGCCAATCTGGTTACCTTACTTCAGGCCTCAACTTGGAAAAATTCAAAAGACAAGTGTGTAAACCAATGTGGCACAAATTTTCTTTCCAAGTATGTTTTTTTTCTTTTCTGGAGGTACAGTTATGATAAAACAGTCTCTACAAAAATATGTTGAATGTTAAACTTTCTCTTTTTTCTGTCTTTCTTTTTACTAACTGTTTTCTGTCTGTCTGTCTGTCTGTCTGTCTGTCTGTCTGTCTCTCTCTCTCTCTCTCTCTCTCTCTCTCTCACACACACACACACACACACACACACACACACACAGAGTTTTATTTCTATCTCTACCTCTCTTTCATGTTTGGCAGGGTTTCTAGCCCAGTTTAGCCTCTACTTTGCTAATTCCAGTTTGTTTGAAATTCATGGTCATTCTTCTCAGGCACACACCACTACATTAGAAATAAGAAATAAGAAGTCTTAATAACTTTAATAACTGGTCAATATCCATTTGGTATTGATGACCATTTACAGAATTTTATATTCATGGCAATAATATATTAGAGTCTGAGTCTCCATCAAAATCTTCCCTTTTTGTACATTTAATTTATAAGTTTATAGTACTGATTTTTTATTTTACCTTTAGGTATATTTATTTTATTTTATGTATATGAATGTCTGCAGATATATATGTACATATGTATATTATGTATACATGCACACACACAGACACACACACACACTTGCATATCTGGGGACTATGGAAGACAGAAAAAGGCATCAGATCTTCTGGAACTGGAGTTGATGAGGTGCCACCATGTGGGTGCTGAGAACTGAATGCAGGCACTCTGCAGGAGCAATTAATATTCTTGACTACTAAAATATTACACCAATACTTTCAATTTTGTGTCACTACACTTGATGGTTATCAGGTCTATATATACTTTCATGTTAGAGACTTTTGTCAGTTTATTTTCCAAGTTAATCACATTTGAGCCATATAAACATATAACAATGCCACTTCTAAACAGGTAGAAATCTTAAAGTTTTAAACAAAGGTGCATTATGAGAAAAAGGCAGGAAAAAATGGTTATAACATTTTATTTTTCTATTAACCACATGTACTTAAGATTCTCATTTTCCTTAAAATATAAAAAGTGATAAAAACATATTTAGACTCTTTATTTTCTATCTGTAAGCAGGACTATTTTAGACCATGGGAGCCTTCTGATCATAGGTCATATACATACTCTCCTGTGCCTTTTGCTGAACCATGTTACTGATGTATATCTGATATAATGCCAGGCCTACTACATGTATTTGCCTATCATTATAGTTTCAGGTTATGAACTGACCCACAAATGCAAATTAAGACACATCTTAATAAGATTTAGTTGCAAATACTTTTTCACCTTCTAAACCTCTCTCTTTTAAAAGCTCTAATGACATAAACACCATAAAAGGAGGGCAATTAGGTTCAAGTAGAGACCATGAGCTCAATTAGTAGACATATTTTTTTAAAGCTTCCCAATATTCGTACACCAAGAGTATTTTATTAAAGGGGTTATTTTAGTTTTAATGGCTGAAATATTTCTGGGTTTCTGGAGCATATTGAGTCCTTAAGAGCTCCTTAGAGAGAATGAGTGACCTTTATCATCAAAGCACTAAATGAGAACACCATTGGCATAGCTTTATTATCATAAAGCAAATTTAGAAGCCAGATTTATAAAAGGGCATGGAATTGGCCTAATGGAAAAAGCCAAGAGTGAGTCCTTGTGGAATTTCTTCGTGTGTTGTAGAGAATGCAGATCAACTGGAGTTAAAACAAGTTCATTGTAGAGAAAAATGCACCAAATAGAGTGTGTGATTATGAAAATAGGACATCATTCTGAAGGCCCTTGCCAGGAATACAGAGAATGTGGCTTTAAATTCTAGCTAGTAGCAATGACACAAGAGTAACTGATTTCATATTAAACATCTCTTAATCTTTACTCACTGACCAATGAATGAAACCCAATAGAGATTGTTGTACATAAAACAATTTATCAGGTATTAAGTTATATAAATTCAGGATGATATTTTCGTGAAAACTGAATCTCCATTTTAGCAGCATGTACTGTCATGTAAAATAGATGAAATGTGACAATGTAGAAAGAATATAACAGTTGCTCTAAAAGTGACAAGTGAGTTTCTTATTTCATCTATCCCTTCCATGACAACTACAATGTTAATGCATATATGTCCCTTCCCACACACATATGGCTAAATATTCATAGCTTGACTCCTATAACGCAATGTGTTGCTCTCCATTGTGAGAGACATTCTGGCAGCTGGGTCTTATTAACTAGGACAATATCCACAATACTCATTAAAATTCAAAAAGTTGAGCTGTTTCCTAGATGGAGTCTTTACTAATATGTTCTAATGTCCTTGGTTGGAATGTACTCTGTAGACTACCAAAAATAAAATAATCTCCATCCTTTCATAAAATCTTTCACCTCCAATCTATTCTATCTACAAGATATGCCAGGAAAATAAATACTTGTTAAAGTAGCCAACCAGTGTCTGATTTGACCTAAGCCCCCCTAGACAAGATGGAGCTCATATTAGGCACTGCTTGGATAATCAAGAACCAGAGACTAGAAAGCCTAAGCTAGTCACAATAAAATGACTCTAAATGACATTTTGCTGTACTCATAAATTATTATCCTTTTCAATCGTTAGTGAAGTTTCCTTTTGCAGCAAGCAGGAACAAATGCAGAAACCCCAAACTATACATTACTCAGAAAGAAAGTTCTAAAACACACAGCTTTATATAGGATGTCACCATCAAATCCTTCCTCTTAGAGCTCATAGAAACCCTTGGAAGAGGAAGATAAAAAAGTGCACATTCCAGATAGGATGAAGACACCAGGAGATCAAGGCCCTTTGGATCATATGAGCATGGCACATATGATTTCACAGAGACTGAAACAGCAAACACAAGGATTATAAGGTATGGAATATATAGACCCTACAGGCTTCTAAGAGCCTGAGAGGCAGCCTGGCCTCAGCTGGTTCAAACTGGTTACAATCAGTGCCTTAAAACCTATGCTCATAGACAGTTCTTCATAAGGCATGGGAAAGGGCAAAGGGTTCCTATAAGTGGGCACTCCTATACAAGCTAGCCTGGGGTCTGCCTGGGGTCCTTTGCAGCAGAGTCAATGTCCTGTTGCAAGATGACCTGGACAAATGAGATGACCATCGGCAGCAGCAATTAGCAAATCATAGCTCATAACCCTGGCTGTATTGAAAGTATATAAGGCTTGCCCCTTCATATAATAAACTGAGATTGTTGCTTTCAACCTTGCACCCAGGGTCTTGTGTTATTGATCCCCAGCCGATTTACCTTATTCCTCAAGGGGATCATGATGGGACCTTGCAACATCCCCTAACAATAGAGCTCTGCACTAGAACTTCTGCATATATATTATAGCTTTCATCTCTGTGTATACATTAAAGCTTTCACCTTAGTTAGTATTTTTATGGAATCCTTGTGATTGTGAACAAGTGTGTCATTAATTTTTGTATTATTGTTGGGGTTTTTTCCTTCTGTCAGATTGCCTTGTCAAGCCAGGAAACAATGTTTTGGTTTGCTTCCATGTTTGCTTCTCCCATCATACTTTATTTTGTAGTGTATAGTTGTCATCTTTTAAAAGCCTGTTCTTTTCTAATGATAGACAAAAAGAAACTGGATACTAATGGGAAGGGAAGGAGAGGAGGACCTGGGATGACATCTGTAATCAGGGTATATTGTATTAGAAATAAAATGAATTTAAAATAAAAGAAAGAAATGTAAAATATAATTACATGGTTCCTTTCCCTCTTTCCTGTCATCCCTCAAACCTTCTGCTGATCTTTAGCCTTAATTTTTTCAAATAAATGCCCTCTTTTTCTTTAATTGTTAATGTTATACATACAAACACTCAGACAATATGCTGTTAAATTTTCTAATTTTTTTGTATTTATTTGCTTTTTATTTACATCCCAACTGTAGTTTTCTCTCCATTCTCTCCTCCCAGTCATTCCCTCTCTATTCTTACCCTGCTGTTTCTTTGCAGAAAATGATAAGCTTCCTGTGGACATTCACCAGCCATTTGATTATCAAGTTGCAACAAGACTAGGCTTCTACTCTCAAGTTAAGGCTGGCTGAGGCAATCCAGTGAAATGAAAGTCCCAGAAGCAAGCATCACAGGCAACCTTTGCTTCCACTGTTACGTGTCCCACAAGAAGACCAAGCTATGTAGCTGTAACATGTATTTAGAGAATCTAGGTAAGTCATACACAGTCCCGGAGCCCCTGTGAACCCAGGTAATTAGATTCTGTGGGTTAACTTACAATGTTTTTACCCCTCTAGATCCTATAATCTTTTAATTCCTTCTTTCACAGGATTCTCTTAGCTATGCTTAATGTTTGACTGTGAGTGTCTTCATCTGCTTAAATCAACCACTGAGTAAATTTTCTCTGATGACAATTGGACTAGGCAACAATTTGTAAGTATAGCATAATATCATTAGGAATAACTCCATTTACATTTTTATATATTTTTTTATTTCTTTTTTGGTTTATTTGTTTTTCCAGTTTTTTAGTGTTATCCTAGGTCTCTGAACTATCCAGAATCTGAGTGCTGGTCTTCCAGGCTATGTCAGGATTGGTCTCCTTCCAATGATATGGGAATCAAGCTGGACCAATAATTCATTGTCCATTCCCACAATTTATGCACCATCTTTACTACAGCACATTTTGTAGGCCAGACAAATTGTAGTAGAAGGTTTTGTGTTTGGGTTATTGTTCTTGTTAGTTTTTTTGCATGTGGCACGTGAATGGAATCTCAACACCAGGCGTACCACACTGGAGTTTATTAAAGTGGGGAACAGAGATTGTGGTAGAAGGGAGCAGAGAGAGAGGAGAGGGGGAAGGGGTGGGCACTTGTGTGAGCCCTTTCTTTAAAAAGGGTGGGTGGGCCCATGTTTGCATGGCCACACCCAGGGGCATGATTGACAGTTACATTCCAGGTGAATGCAAGCTTTGGAAATCCTTACGTTCCACCCTTTTGATATGTATATATATATATATATACATATATATATATAAACTGGATTTAGAGTCGGGAATGGGTCGTCGTGGTGGTCTTGGTTACTTCCTGCTGACACAAGGATGGAGAGGTCTTTAGCTTATCTTGCTGGCAGAATGGATCGGATCATAGGGTTGTGAAGTTTGTTTCCTGGAGCTGGGGGTTGGGGGGGGATATGGGTTAGTGATAGAGCTTTGGGAGTGACAGGCTAAGTGGAAAGGAGTTTGGAAGTAAACCTTGAGTTAGCTGGGTGTGTGAATGGTTCTTTTCTTTTGTTAAGGGATTTTATTGTCTGCAGTGATAGAGCTTTGGGGGTGACAGGCTAAGGGAAAGGAGGGAAAAAAGAAATTTAGGAGTAAACTTTGAGTTAGCTATGTTGTGTGAATGGCTATTTTCTTCTGCTAAGGGATTCTATTGTCTGCTGCCTGCTTGTTAATGTCTGTGGATCCTTGCTAGGTATGGTAAAAAGAAAGGATTAAAGTGTCCTGTATTTTGCCTACCTGGA